>PVJX010010488.1:0-56840 GCA_004027295.1 Dolichotis patagonum
TGGAGTTAGGGCTGTCCTGCCCAAATCCAACATGTCATCCGGTCAGTTTCCCCTTTCCCGTGGGAGGGTCTTATTCCCATCACTCACCGTGTCCCTGAGAACTGCTGGACTGCCCGACCTCCGACTTCAGTGTGGCTGCGGTGGGAATTCACGGTACCTCTGGGTGGGTCGTGTGCAGAGCCGGTCCCGGCAAGCTGCACTCAGGACTGTTCAGCTCCGCACTCCTGCGGCTCAAGCCAGTCGCTTCGGGGAGGATCACTTGTTCAGGTCGGGCAGGAATTCAGGCGTCTCGAGGCGGGTGCTGTGCTCGCTGATCTTATCTTCACTAATAGTAGCCCCAGGACCTCTTATTCTAGCGGGTTTTTGCGCTTTAGTTTCTTTCTGGGTTGTGAGAGTCTATCTCTCTCTGTTTGGGTCTCTCCAGGGTGTTTTATTCTGGCATTTGAGCTGTCTCTCTCAGAGAGGGTCTCTCTCCTGCTACCTACCAGTCCGCCATCTTGTCTCTTCCTTCTTTTTTTTTTTTTAAACCAGGGATTGAATTTACGACCTCACACTTGTGAGGCACTTGTGCCACTGAGCTAAATCCCCAGTCCGGATCATATAATCTTGAAACTGGAAAATTATATAGTAAAATTTGTTGTCCATACTGTTCCTTTCAAGTTTTTATCCAAGATTGAACTTTTCAACATTCTTATTACTTATTTATTTATTGAAACAATGGGGATTAAATTTGGAAGCTTGAACAAGCAGACAAGTGCTCTACCACTGAGCTACATTTCTACCTCAGTGCTATTTTTTAAGCAGCATCAGATAGTGCCCAGACTAAGTGCGATATTTCACATTTGATCTCACCACCACACGAGTGAGATTCTCCTCTTCATCTGCCTTGTAGTGGGTATAAAACATTTCTTACTGAGTCAGCTAGTCACTCTATGGATTCTTAGAAAATTGTGTTTAATTCAACCACTCAAATTGTTCTTCTTTAATTGCTCCTGTATTTTCCCCACCCTTCACTTATATGTTTCTCTTCTTTATACTTGAATTAAGATTTTGTATTTTATAGCTATGGCCTAAAATTTCAGTTTATTAAAACTTTAATAAGAGTTCTTACTAAAAATAGGCTTTTAAAGATCATTCTAAAGATGCTCTAACGAGCATTCTAAAGATGTCCTCATTTGAGTTACCTCTAAATACGCTCATCAATTTTGAGAGGAATAAAGACAAATATCTCCTTCCAGCTTACTAGTTTCATGTATTAACAGTCCCTCCAGTAACAAACTTAATTAAATCTTGCCAATTGTGTTATATTTCTCCATCTTATTTTTAAGATTACCATGAGAGATATATTCAAATGTCTGAGATTCAAATACCATGGTAAACTACTTCACTGATTACCAATCCAGTCTATTTGAAAAAGTTCCTAATACAGTGATGACAATGTTTCAAAACTTTCAATGATACAAATAAGCCTGCTGTGGCATGCATGCTATAGGTATGCCACCACTCACCTAATGGCTTACACAAACTTCCTTGCATTTTAATTTTTTTGCTTTTTGAGACAGGGCCTCACTATGTAGCTCAGGCTGAACTCACTATGTAGGCCAGACTCCTGTTTCAGCCTCTTCAATATTGGGATTATAGGTATGAGTCCCCACACCTGGTTATTTTCCTGCTTTTTTTTTTTTTTTTTTTTTGGTACCTGGGATTGAATTTATGACCTCAAACTTACCAGGCATGCGCTTGAGCCATTGAGCTAAATCCCTGACCCATTTTCTTGCATCTTTAACTGGTTCAAAAATCAGAGAGATGGTCTACTTAAACATGTGCATTTTAGCCTTCTTTTACCTAATTCTACACAATTCCACAAGGTTCATCAGACTTCAGACTGGAAGGTGAATCTCTCCTCAGATATCCTAATCATCCATGGAGAATTCAGGAGCTGTTAGGACTGGCAGGTATGACAGCTGTGAGACAGTGGCAAGTAAGAGTTGCTTTGATGACCTCTGTTCCCTTCATGGACAGTGGGCAAGAGTGCAAGGAATGACAATCTGCTACTTCTCTCAATCATTAATTATTGATCACTTTAAAAGTAACTAAAATTGCCAGTAAGTAGTTTTTAGATTTCTCAGTTGTGCTTTATAATGACCTCCATTCCATTTTCACTTAAGACTTTTTAGTTACTTTCACATTTTTATTGAGGTCTAATTTATACATAATGCCATATAGTGCATAAGTTTTAAATATTTAATTTAATTAGCTGAAGCAAAGACATACATCTGTGTAATGACCAGCCATAATCAAAATAAAGAATATCCATTACCCCCCAGTTTTTTCTCCCACAAAGCTTCTTCAAACATTTTTGTAATAAGAGTCTCTAAGACTCAGCAATCATTGATAATACTGTCACTACAGATTAGTTTTGCCTTTACTCAGAGAGAATTCTATGTCTTCTTTTGCTCAGCATAGCAATTATGAGATTCACAGGAGTTGCATGTACCGCAATTTATCCATTTACATGTTGGACATCTTAGTTTTTGGTAATCATGAGTAAGACACTAAATATTCATGCATAAGCCTTTGTTGTTGATGCATGATTATTTCTTTTAGACATTCACAAAGGCTCAGAATTGCTCATATGGTAAGCTTAACTAAAAGAAATCATCAGTCTGTCTTCCTAAATGGTTTTCTCATTTAGTTTTTCCAGTAACATATAACAGTTCCAGTTGCTCTTTTTCCATGCCACTACTTGCTGTACTGTTTCTGATTACATAGGCTCTTTGTGGGTATGTAGTGCTGTCTCCATGTAGTTTTAATCTACATTTTCCTAATAAGGACTTTTGGTAAACATTCTTTTATGTGCTCACTGGCCATTCATATACTTTCTTTAGAAAAGTGTTTATAAATATTTTCCTTTGAGACCAAGGGCTCACTATGAACTCAGGCTGGCCTTAAGCTCATGATGCTCCAGTATCACGCTCTGGAGTAGCTAAGATTACAGGTGAGCCCAGTGACCAGCTTCTTTCCTTCCAAAGAATCGTATGTCTTACTACTGAGTTCTAAGAGTTTTTGTATGCTTTAAAGTTTTTTTTTTCTATCAGATAATGTGTTTTCTGTACATCTATGACTTGTCTTTTCATTTTCTTAACAATGTTTTTTTCTTTTATGGTACATGACTTTTGTGTGTGCGATACTGGGGTGGAATCCAGGGCCTTGTGTATGCTAGGCAAGTGCTGTACCACTAGTTTTATCCCTCCCTTTCTCTGTATCTGTGTCTCTTTCTTTCTTTCTTTCTTTCTTTCTTTCTTTCTTTCTTTCTTTCTTTCTTTCTTTCTTTTTCTTTCTTTCTTTCTAGACATGGTCTCAATAGGTAGTTCAGGCTGGCCTTAAACTCACTAGTGTAGCCCAGGTTGGCCTCAAACTTGTGGTGGTCCCTTGCCTGTCTTCCAAGGGCTGAAATTACAGCTATGGGCCACCATGCCTGCCCCATTTTCATTTTTGAGACAGTCTTAGTAAGTTACCCAGGCTAGCCTTGAATTTATCATTCTCATGCCTTAGCCTCTTGAATAGGGAGGCTGCATTTGTGCCCTAAGAAATACCTATTTGTAGACTATAAGGATTTCTTCCTGTTTCTTTGATCTACTTCAAGCAAACTTTTATGTCTTGTGTCAGATAAAGGTTAGCAGTTCTTATGGTTTGTGATACGGGTGATTGCTGGATCAGCCCACAGATAGAATTGGCAGCATCCCAATCCTGGTATACTAGATATAAGGGACAGAAAGAGGCTTGTCAAAGCTGGGTACAGTGGCACATGCCTGTAATCACAGCACTCGGGAAGCTGAGGCAGGATAATCGCCATGAATTTGAGATCAGTCTAGGCTATACAGTGAGTCCAGGCCAGCAAAGAAAGACGTTTGTATCCCTCTGACACGTGCCACCTTGCCTTGTACTCAGCCAATTATGGACTGAAATCTCTATAAACTATGAGCTAAATAACACCCCCCCCCCTTTGGTACTGGAGATCAAACTCAAGACCTCACATTTACCAGGCAAATGCTTGAACCACTGAGCTAAATCCCCGGCCCAAATCTTTCCCCTTTTAACTCTAGGTGTCAGGTATTTTGTCTTAGCAATAAGAAAATTAAATAACACAGGGGTTTATTTACTTTTTCCGTATCTGGTTGTCTTTTGCATCATTTAATGAAAGGAACAGCTTAATTCATTACTTTGGCACTATAGATAAATAAATCTAAGTTTCTATTCTATAGATAAATAAATCTAAGTTTTCTATTCTGTTTGATTGACTTAAGCCTATTATGATGCTAGTACTATATTTACCATTATTGCTTTACAGTAAATTTTGAAATCTTGCAATAGAAGCCCTCCAACTTTGTTCTTTTTCAAAAGTATCTTGACAATAAATTTCTTTTTGGTACCAGGGGTTGAACTCACGACCTTACGCTTGCCAGGCAGGCACTTATGTTGTTGAGCTAAATCCCTAGCCCCTTGTCAATGATAAATTTCTAGCTACTGTATTTTCATATACATTTTAGGGTTATCTGTCACCTGCTGTGCCCATTCCCATCCTTATAGTTAGTACCATCTAATGTACTGTATATTTTATTCATTTATTTTTTCATAAGCACCCTCTGTACAGGGATTTTTTGCTCTGTCTTCCAAGAAGGTAATTTTCATACAAATTTTAAACATGTCTGCTGAGATTTTGATTGCAACTGCACTGAACAGCTACTAAGTCAAACGCTGGCCTGAAGACAATAAAGGAGAATGTATATAAACATGGAATATCACAGTATTGACAGGAGAGCAAAAACCACACTATTCATGTGCCTCTCATGTTTAAAGGATATCAAGAAGGCCAAGTGTATCCTGGCCTGGAACAGAGTAGGTCAAATGGAAAGAGCAGCAGATGAGTCAACAGTTGGAGAGGAAGAACAGTGGCGGCGGACATACTGAGAAAGGTCTCCTGTAAGAACTATCCCCTCCCCAACACCCTGAAGTGCTGGGGATTAAATCTAGGCCCTTACACAAACCAGGCAAATGCTACCACTACTGAGTTACACCTTTGACCCACAACTTTGGTTTTTATTCTGGGTGAATGTGTACACTGACAAGTTTGAGACCAGCCTGGGCTACAAAGTGAGCTCAAGGCAGGCCTGAACTGCATAGAGAGACCCTGTCTCAAAACAAAAAACAAAACAAAACAAAATAAAAAAACCAAAACAGTGCACACTGAGGAGCAAAGGAATAAATTTTCTATGTTGCATTAACAGATCAAAGTAGCCTGATTAAAACTAAACTGAAAGGGCCAGGGATTTAGCTCAGTGGCTTAAGTGCCTGCCTGGCAATCTCGAGGTCATGAGTTCAATCCCTGGTACAAAATAAAAAAAAAAACAAAAAACAAAAAACAAAAAACAAAAAACAAAAAACAAAAAAAAACACTAAACTGAAAGTGGGCAAGCTCCAAAGCAGGGTGATAGGCAATAATCCAAGCAGTAGATAATGCTGGCATGGATTAGAGGGATAGCAGAGTAAGACAGAGGAAGATAAACAGAGCTGCCAGTTGCTAAGAAGAACATAATGCAGAAAAAACAGGCCTGAGGAAAAAGATGAGGTCAGCATTATATCTATGAAATTTCAGTTGTCCATTACATAATCAAGTGGACATGTTAGTATGAGAATCTGGAATACAAAGGAAATGAACTGGATGAAGACTGGCACAGAAATACTTCAATGGTTTTTCAAACCATGAATCTGGCTGAGATTGCAAGGGTGTACAGGAGAAACTGGCTGAAGGACAGACAGCAAGAAAGACCATCAGGAGACTATGCTTTGAAGTAGTGTCTCTCAAATTTCAATACATATGGGAAGCACTTGGGACTGTAACAGCTCACCTTGTTGTCAACTTGATTGGACTGAAAAACTCCAAGGAAGTTAGTAGTCTAATTCTGGGTATGTCTATGAGCATGTTTCCTGACTCACCTGGCATGCAGGATAGTAAGTTGATGGGAGAGACCCACCCTGAATGTTGGTGGTGTCATCCAATAGGGTGGGGGCCCCAACGGAATAAAAGCAGGAGGAAGCCAGGTAGCACAGGGTGACTCTCTTGCTCTCTGCTTTCTGGCTGCCATAAGTTGAGTAGCTTTCGTTTGTCATGATGCTTCTGCCTTACCCTGGGCCTAAGAGCAATAGAACCAGCTGATCATGAACTGAAGCCTCTGAAACTGTGAGCCAAAAGTGCTTATTCATGTACATATTTTTGTAATGATTTTATACTTCCTTGTAACAAGTTTTATTCTGAAATTAAGAAAAAAAGGGTAAAGTAGAAATCACTTCTATTCTCATCATAATCAAACCTGTTAAAATTTTTACATAAGCTGGTTAAATTTGCCTCCTGTTCTTTTTCAAAGTTTATACTTAAAAAATATTACAAGGGTAAAATGTAACCTGTAAAATCTTTTTCATTAAAAATAATAAATTCGCAGCTGAGTGTGGTGGCATATGCTTGTGATTGTAGCACTTGGGAGGCTGAGGCAGGAGGATCACTGCAAGTTCGAGGTCAGTTTGGGATACAGAGTGAGCCTGAATTACACAGCAAGTCCCTGCCTCAAAAAAACAAAACCAATCACTGAATTTAAAGACAAAGCTCAAGTCTTACTCCTTGATAGCTGTCCCTAGCCTGACCCCCTTTTGTTATCCTTAGAGAAATCACTGCTGAACTTGGTGTGTGTAGACTAATTCTCATTTCAATACTTTCACTGAACCATTTTTAAAAATCCAAATATAAAAACACCTTTTAAAAAGATGTTAAGTGGTTTCATGCTGCAGTTTTTTCCTTAACATTGTGTTTTACAGATCTAAGCACATGGATATGTAATCCCCATCTTTTAAGTACCATGCACTACTCCATGGCTCATTTGTGCCAATATTTTATTTATCAGTCCTCTATTGATAGAACTCTACTGTGGTTTCCTATAATACATCTCTTCCTGAACACATCTCTTGGATCAAAAGCTGGCATATCTTGGGGACAGAATAAGTGTTTTAACACATACTTCCAAAATGCCCTCAGGGTGGGTGGCTGCATCAGGAATGTTCCAGTAATCAGGTCCCCTAATTCTTATGAACACTTGATCTTGTCAGAATTTAGGTAGTTCCCCAAATCTACTGATTGAGGAGTGGTGCCTTTTTGTTTTACCTTCATTTTCCAGAATATAGCAACATCCTATTTTTAGCTACCAAAAAATCATGATCACTCTAAGCATTCTTTGACTAATTAGAATGATTTTCAATCATAATTTTCAGGAATTATGTTCACATCATCTTTATAACTCTAATTCATTCTACTGTTTGTTGAGCAAGGCTCATTTGTGAGCAAATGTAAAAACAGAGGGTGTGATATCATACCCTTGATTGTTTAAAAAAGTATTTTGTGAGGATTTATCCCCATTATTTAATCATATTTTTAGAATATGTTTCTATGAATGTACTAACAGGTCCCTATGCTCTCCCTGTGTGCTTACTTGATTTAAATTTTCTAGTAAGGTTAAATTAAAAATTGTCATAAATATTATCCTGAAATTAAAAGTGCTGTAAAGAAATGGTAATGATGTATTGACCATTTCTGATACTTCTTCGGTAACAGTATTCTTCAAATACCTTGGCCCTTGGGCTGACTCAAAGGCTGACAGGTAAGATGATAAAACACACTTCATAAATTCTGATTCCTCAAAGTAAATCTATTTAATTATCTACCATAACAATAGTTCTTCTCTGTTTTAGTAAATCTGAGAATCAGAAATAATCTTTCCCTGAGGTGCAAAAAGAAGACAAAACAGAGTAAAAATGCCATCCATTGACTGCTTGCAATCTGTAATACGATAAAGGTGACACATTGGAACACCCTAATTATTAATGCTTTTATATTTAGAGTAACTGCAACTCAGTAGTTTGTACAATGTGTTAACAAAGCTTATTGCTTGGGACTTCAGAATGAACTCTGGTGAGCAGAGGATTTAGCAAAAGTCCAGCATAATTAAGCAGCTTCTTATATAACCATGAGCATACTGTCTAGCTTGTTCTGTCCACTGTGAGATGATGATGGTGGGGGAGGAGGAGCTAGATATAAGGAGTTTGAACCAAGGGACTCAAGGAAAGAGAGCTTGATAGGTGCTAACAAGTAATTAATTACTCAAGGCTGCTGCTTTTTTTTTTGGTCTTTTTGAGACAGGGTTTCACGATGCAGTTCAGGCAGGCCTTGAATTCACTTTGTAGGCCAGGCTGCCCTTGAACTCAAAGAGATCCTCCTGCTTCAATCTTCCGAGTGTTGGGACCAAGAAAGCTTCTAAAAGGGAAGACCTGTTGGAAATAATTCTAAAATAAAGCCCCCAGGCTAGAATTATGGTTAGAATTAAAGATGAACAAGTGTCAGAAATAGGTAGGAAAAGAAAATTATGTTAGGGATTCTATCCATGCCATTCCATCCACTGGTATAGACAAGGAAAAATTAAAGCACAAAGGAAGAACCAAACATAAGGCTGAAATGGGTGACCAGAAGCTAAAAGTAAATTAAAAATTTGTTACATAAAATCATTAGCAAGTTAGGATTTGAACTTATTCATGCCCTCTGGACCATCCCATTTGTCCTCACATCTTCCAGCCTAGTCTTTAGAATAGATTTTGACTATCTTCTAACAACAAAAACAAAGCCCAAGAAAATATAATGAAAACTGTGCTTTAGTCATTGATACTAGAGAAGAAAACAGGAGGATCTATCTCACCGAGAGTCATATACTCTAGTGTATGTTCCAGTTAATAACCCAAATTTACATAACTCAGTTTGTAAAAAAATTTGTTTAAGTATCCTCTTTACATTGCATAATACAGATAAACTAATATTAAGTCATATAATATTTTGTGTAAGTTTTAAAATTCAATGAAGACTTCTTAATTAAATCTAACAAACTATGTAACTCTGTGTGTGTACATGCATGCGTGTGTGCGTGTGTGTGTGTGTGTGTTTGGTATTGGGGAATAGTCTAGAACCCTTACTCTGAGCTACATTGCAGTTTTTTTTTTTTTTTTTTTGGAGTTGGGGGTTGCAGTGGTTTGAGACTAGGTCTCACTATGTAGTTCAGGCTGGCTTTGAACTCACTATGCAGGCCAGGCTGGCCTTGAACTTGTGAGAATTCTCCTGCCTCAGCATCCCAAGTGCTGGGTTATAGGTATGCGCCACCACACCTGGCCTTTTTGTTTTTTAAGATAAGATCTCAAGGTCAGGAATTTAGCTCAGTGCCTTAAGTGCTTGCCTGACAAGTGCGAGGTCACGAGTTTGATCCCTGGTACAAAAAAAAAAAAAAAAAAAAAAAAAGAAAAGAAAAGAAAAGAAAAAGAAAAAAAAATCTCCCTAAATTGCTCAGCTAGTCTCAAATTCTGGACACTGTACTTCAGCCTCTTAAGCTGCTGGGATTACCATTGAACCTGGCACCCTTGTGAATTTTAAATTAACATTTAAAAGTGAAGTGTATGTAATTGAAAAGGAATTTTTAGTGTACCGTTAACATCAACATTTTAACAGCTTTTTCTTATAATAATATTCCTTAGAAAGCATCTATTCTTGATTAATGGATAGAAAGTCAGATTCTTAAAACTCCCTTGAGGAAACAGAGATTTGTTCCTGGAGTGGGCAGTGATTGGGTAATTCATTCTTGTTTTGCTCTTTTTGGCCTGGTGTCTTCCTGTCCCCCACAATGTTTTGGTCTCTCATTTGCATCAGAGACTTTCCTCCAATATGTGATGATCCAGAGATAATCTGTTTAGATCAGACTAGGTGAAGAACCAGGAAATGTCTGAGGCTTTGTACATATAGATGGGCTTGATGTTTTTCAACTTCAGTGATTTAGATGGGATCTCTGATGTCATTTACTTTCCTCTTTCGCTGTTAAGATCCTCAGAAAAGACTACAGGAAGAAGAAACTTTGGCTGCCAATTTGGGAAAAAAATAAAAGAGAACAGTGGGGAAATTTCTATTTATCATTAAGTACAGTCCCACAGTCCCCATTTTCGGTATTTCCAGTCTACTATTGGGACAAGAATGGGTAATTACCCAGTTAGACAGATAGATAGGTAAGATACAGACAGGAATATAGATAGAGATATATAGAACAGTTTTTTTTTTTAAGACGGGGCTTGCTGTGTAATTGCGAGTGGCCTTGAACTCACTGGTCCAGGTTGACCTCAAACTCATGATCCTCCTGCCTCAGCCTCCCGAGTGCTGAGATTATACATATGGGACTGTAAGATAGCTTTCCTAGCCTGACGAGAAGAGCTTTTGAAACAGGCTTTTTCACTTTAGCTCCCTCCTTCCATAGTTGGTACTGACAATTTCTGAGTTGTTTGAGGATTTTATGTTGTAAATCAGGATGGTTTTCATCTCCACTGCCAATGATGAGTTAGCTCTTTTGGGAGCCATCATCACTTCTTCGTCTGCTTTCCAATTTTATTTGTTTATTTGTGAGACAGGGCCTTGCTATGTAGTTCAGGCTGGCTTGGAACTCATGGTGATCCTCCTGCCTTAGCCTCCCAAGTACTCTAGCTTCGCTCAGCAGCATATGTGCCTGCCTGGCAAACACAAGGTTCTGAGTTTGATCCCTGGTACAAACAAAACAAAACAAAACAAAACAAATAAAACAAAACAACGTAGAATAACAAGTACCCCAGCTTTTAAATTTTTGCTATGTTATTTTTCCTTTCTGATACCTTCATCGTTACATATTCACGTTTTAAAAAATCTCTATTATAGTTTCAGTAGAATTTCAGGACAGAGCCAAAGGATGTCATTTTAACCTGAAACCTACACAGTCATTTTAGTAAGAGGATTTTCACTCTGCTAAAGTCTTTGGAATCTAAAGATGTATCAGTGCATTTGACCAGATGCACACATTGCCATATGAGAAGGAACAAAACAGAAAACAAACTGCATAGTCTCTAGTTAACTTTAACTGGTAATAAAAGTGAACTTACAATTAAAAATTTTTTGCTACTAAAATCTAGGATAAGTCTAATGAAATAAGACATACATAAGTAATCAGGTATACTCATTATATAGTAATGGTTTTATAGTAGACAGACTGTGAAGTCTGATAATCCTGAACTATATCACCTCTTGCTTGGTGATTTTCCCCGGATTACAGAGCCAGTCCACTCACTAAGGTGCTTTCTTCTGCTGTTCCTTCTTAATCAATCCAAGCACTCCACTGCCCCAATCACTGTTTCTAAAACTAAACTTAAAACTATTCTTTGCTGTCTCTGTTTTCAGCATAAGTCCTTTGCTTCTGTTATTTTTGTTGCGTATTATTCCGTCCCTTGATATTTCTCACTATTGGTATATGAAAGCTCTGGCTTTTCTCTACTCTGGAAGGTAATACAATCAGTAATATGCAGTTTTGTGTAGCTGTGCATCTTTTTCATTTCATAGAGCTGTGTGGAGTATCTATGTCAAGACAGGTCCTACCACAGGCATTAGTCATAAAACAATGAATAAAACAAAGCCTCTGCTAGTGGAGGAGAGATGGGGTGGGGTATTCAATAAAAGGCTGAATCACAGAAAGGGACACGGTGGGATGGGGGCTTGTTATACAAAGTGATTAGAGAAGGTTTCTCTTAAAAGAAGGGGGGGGCATGTGTAAGAGAAATATGGATATTACAGCATGAGTATCCCAAACAGAAAGGAACAAGCATGAAGGTGTGAGCAGTGAGCACAGCTGCTGGGCTGAAGGAACAGCAAAGACATGGGGGGGGGCGGCAGAAAATAAGCTTTGTTTCTCTCCGATTGGGTACTTTGGCATGGTTTACTCTTTGCAAGGTTTTCATCTTTTAAATCTGAACAAATTCAGATTCTAACTTATTTGAAAGGTTGAGATTCAAGTCCAGTAAGTAAGTGGGAATATTACTGAATAAGGTAATCATTTGCTGCAATAAGCATTCGGGTTGAACATAGGCCTATAAACAATTTCAATTACAGATACAGTGCTTATTTTTTAGTCAGAGAAGACAGTACAGTGGCAAGGTTTAAGAACTAGAGTTGAATCTGAGTTCTGGCTCTACAATCATTTGCTTTCAATGATCTTGAGTGAGAATTATTACTCTACATACACTTTTTATCCAATTTTGTAATGTGAAAGTGGCATAGTGGTTATGGGAAAAAATACTGGAATCAGAAACCCTGAGCTAAATACTTTTGTTGCTACTTGTTAAATATGTGGCCTTAAACAACTTATTTAAAAGCCTTAGTGTTCCTTATTTATAAAAAGAAAATAAAAATATCTACTTCATAACATTATAAAATTAAAAAGAATTTCATACTACAATTCTTCTTTTTCTTTTTTTGGTACTAGGGATTTTACCCAGGTCCTTTGTACTGAGCTGTATCCAAAACTTTTTTTGATATAACATCTTGTTAGGTCACTAAGTTGCCCGTGCCAGCCCCAACTTTCAATGTTCTTGCCTCTGCCTCAGAACGCTGTAATTACAAAAATGAACTACTGCACGTGGCGTAAGATACATATTTTAAGCTTTCCAAACTTATATTTTTCTGAGTTTGCTTTTCATCAAGTGCTTTCAAAATTTATTTTTATCTCTTAATTTACCTATTTATTTGCACTTAGGAGTTGTATGCAAAATTTATCTTTCAAGTCAGCTATTTTTACTTATGTAAATTGTATAGTGACTATATCTTTTAAATTATACAGCAATATTCAACAGATATAAGCAACTCAACTTGAAGTCCTTAAAAAGGATAAAAACTCATTTTCATTTTCACTTTATTGACTTTTTTATTTTTTGTCTTTTTGAGACAGGGTCTCTCTACGCAGTTCAGGCTGGCCTTGAGCTCACTTTGTAGCCTAGGCTGGTCTCAAACTCACAATGATCCTCCTGCCTCAGCCTCCCGAGTGCTGGGATTACAGGCGTGTGCCACTGTGCCTGGCTATTGACTTTTATAATAGAAAGTATGAGCATCTAGAGAAAAGATTGAAAATAATAATTAACAATCATTGTATATTCTTTAACAACTGTGACTTCTTAGTGTACGTGGGGGTTATTTTTAGTTTCTGAGCCTCTACTGCTAAGCTAAGTCACAGAGTGCTAAACGTAAATTTACAGTTTGTATATTATTAAATATTTTATATATCTTTTATGTTTTGATGACTGTACTAGAGGAAAGATTACTGTATATTTTAGTATCATGTTGCTATTCATTAGTGGCTTTACATTGCTGAGAAGTAATTTATGATGGAATCTAAAAGAAGTATCACCTGAGGCCTTTAAAATATTCCCACTGGTCTTCAAAAGTACTTTACAAGAGATTTGACACAATGGAACTTACTCCATGCCCTGTGCAGTCTGCCGTGCAATATCTATAAGTTTGATCATCTCAAATTTGGTCTCGATGATGTGGAGATGGTGGTATAAGCTGGAGCCCTCACACCACTGGGTAACAATAGCTAGCTGTGGCTTTGTGGAATAGCCCATGAAGAGTAGGATATTCACATGTCGTGTTTTCCTGTACAAAGAAATGTGATAGCAAATAATAAATGTCAATAAACTTTAGCAATTCTTAAAAAAGAGAGACAAAGCAGTTTCTACCTATTAGAAAGATGTCAGAAAAAGGTATTAAGAAGAATTAAATAAAGCAACAGAAGGATAAATTCAGAAGACACCTAGAATTATCTTCCTATCCTATTCAGAATAATCTTTTGTAAATTTATCGGAAAGTAAAGTAGAGGTTGCTTAAGTACTTGTAATGAGCTCCACTCAAGAATGGCGCTGCCCCTCAACTCTTTGCTTAAATGGGTCTAATATTAGAAAGTTTTCTTTTTGTGGAAACAAAATTATTTTCCTCCAATCTTCACAATTGGCTTCCCTGTTCTTGTCTTAATAAAATAGGGGAACTTTGCACCTTTATTAATATTACTGCCTTCTCTGGATTATATGGTCTCAGTTTTGTTCATTATCTTCCTCATAGTCATAAATTACAATTCTAGGATTCTCCCCATGTAAACTATCCTCCCCTGGATCTACTCATTTATCAACGTTCCTCAAGTCCTCGGGGCCATGACTAAATAGAATCTCTAAATGTGTACTGATACATTTATAATTTTGAGGGTACTATTTTCAAAAAAACTATTATTACATATCCAGAATACTGCAATTCTGTTAATTCAGTCTAGAATTAAGTCTTCTATCAGCTGTATCATATGATATTGCATACTACTTAAAAGAATATGGTTAAAAACAAAATATAACTAGACATACTGTTTCTCTATGCTTACACATTTTGAGTACATTTGTAAAGCTAATAGACTCCTAAAAAATATCAACTAATGATAACACCTTTCTCTGGGAAACAGTTAACTTGTGTAGGCTCACCTGAGTACTCCTACTTCATTTTTGAAGGCCTGTAATTGTTGAGGTGTGGGTGCTGTCACATTCAACATTTTCACTGCCACGTCACCTAAAAGGTAAGTGTCATTCCAAATGTCATTTCAACTTTTTAAATTTAAAACTATGAATCATTCTTTGTTATTTTCACTAATTATTGCAGCCCTAAATACATATCATTATTAAACTGCAAATAAATTACATCTTAAGGATCAAAACTGCATTAGCATTCTAAGGATTAAAAATTAAACTAACAATAACATTCCTATGTTAATATTTCAAAATACCAAACCAAAAAATAGTCAATCTTGCTTTTTCCCTGGACATTTGGTTTAACCTGTTAAGTACTCAGAATATTTTCCATATATTTCCATATATTTTCCATATATTCCATATATTTTCAATATATTATTTAATAATATGAGATGCACTTACTAACTGAATGTTGAAACTAAAGATAATAGGTCTGCTGACGGAATCTATTTTCTATTAAAATAGAAAACCACATGCTTCTTTATCAGAGTAGTTAACATTTTTCCTTTGAATCTATGAACTACTCATGCTGTTTTTGATTAGAAAAATGGCTAAATTGTAACTATAATTTAAAGAATGACTTCACATCAAACATCCATAGCTCTTACACATTGCAAGTAGATGTGTAAATTGATATAATCATTTTGTAACAATGTTGACATTATCTATTGAACTGGACATATGTGAATTGTGTGGCCCCACAATTCTCTCCCAGATACATCCAGCAAAAACAGACACATGTGTTCCCTGAAAGATACATACTGAAAATATGCACAGAGGCATCATTTAGAACAGTACTAAACTGGAAACTACCAATATTCATATTATGATAGACAGAAGAAATCAGGTTATAGTCATGCAATGGAATAATCTACAGGGAACAAATGACTTCCAATTACAGCCCACAATACAGGTGACTCTTACAACACTGAAGGAAAGAAGCCTGACTGAAAAGAGTCCATGCTACCTGATTCATGCTGAGGTCAGGATGTGGTTACTTCTGGGGGAAGAGTGACAGAAAGAAGGCATGAGGGTGGCTCCTAGAATGCCAGTGACGTTCTGTTTGTTAATCACAAATTTGTTTACTTTGTGAGATTTTAGGTAGTTGTACATTTATATATATATATACATTTTAATATGTATATTATACTCTTATATGTACATTTTTAATTTTTCTTAATTATCAAAGTGTTCATTCTATTAGCTGTGTCATAATTTGCATATCACTTAAATATTTAAAAACATTTTGAAAGCATAAAGAAAAAACCTCCATTATCGTGTCACTCACAAATGATAATTGCATTGCTATATATTGGCTAGGCTTATATATGTATGCAATGTGAATACCTATGAATATGTATGAAAGGATAACCCAAAGTGACATATAATAAAATTCTCATAGCAATTTTTTTATATTATATGTATTTCTATGTAACTCAGTAATGTGGGATTTAATATATGTTGCTTTATACAATTTAATATACTAAAGATACCCTTCCATAATAATAAATGTAGATCTGTTATGTTATTTTAAATCATATATATGGGTACCAATTTATATACCCAACCCTCTAGGCTCTTATTTCTTTCATTTTTCACTAGAAAATCTCTATGGAATATATTTTCACACACATCTGTTGATTCCTGTCCAATTACTTCCTCAAGATAATGTTCTACAAATGGAACTGTTGTACACATAATCTGTCAATACACACATGTCAAACTGTTTTCCAGAAAGTTTGCAGCAATTTATTTTCCTACTACAGTATAATATTCTCAATTCTAAATATGATCAATCTAAAAAAATCTTTTTCTTTTTTTTTTTTTAGGTTACATACTGTCATCATTGGAAATAGTTGTTCAAGTAAAAAAATCTTTTTCCATTTGAGAGACAAATGAGTTATATTTTTTGAATTTAGCATTCTTTGATGACTAGTAAGGCTGAACAATTTTTATATGTTTACTGACCACTTTATAGTTTTTCCTTTGTTAAGTATGCTTCTAATATGCTCACTGTGATTATCAACAGAAAAACTTCTACAAGAAAAAAATCATTTTGGGGATGACCTAACCAGAAAGATCTTTATCTTTAAAAATTATTACTATAAAATAATGATAGGAGTCCTGTTTGCTATGAACCCAGTTTCTAGTTCTTATAACAAAATATTGCAGAACTCCTGCAACAGATTGAAAGTTTAATAACGCAAACAGCTAGAAAGTACAGCCAAGTATTTTCTTTGATTCTGTTGAACATATCGTATCATTATGCCTTGTGACAATGTCACATTACATACATACCATGCCACTTTCCCTTGTAGACTGTTCCAAATGACCCAGATCCAATTCTTTGTCCCACTGTAATCTGCCCATCAGGAATCTCCCAATCATCACTTGAGTCTCGTCTACCAAGAGTTTTCTTGATAATAGTCCAAGAGTCAAAGTCAAGACAAGCCAAAGAAAGAAAGAAAACAAACCTTATCTTTCATACTGAGTTTATTAACCTATGCTGAAAGGTACATCAGTCAGGAAGAGAACAAGGTTTCTTAAAAAAAAATTTTAAAAAGCACACTCTAAAGGTATAACAATTAAAAGTATGTATGAAAATATAAAACTTAAGTTCATGACAAGTCAGTATTAGAAATAAAATAATTTATTAAAAATTAAAATTATTTAGTGAATATATACAGAAATGCATATTACTAAAATCAATAAAATAAATAGCTTTTTACAATTTGGAGGACTATGAGGAACAAGGTAAGTCCCATGTATGTGACTAGTTTTAGCTCAAAATTTCTCAAAATTTAAGTCAACATATTATGGTTAACAACTGACTGCTTCTCTAGTTATCCTTTTTTAGTCAGTACTAAATTTACTTATATAGATTATCTCATCTGGTCTCTTAAAAAAAATCAATCCATGCAGTTACTTTGGTAAAGGATCTACTATTATTTATCCAACAGGTAGTAGAAAGTTAATTAGAGCTAAGAGCAAAAATGAATGTTGGGGGAATTATGCTTTAAGTAAAACACTATCACCTCTTAAATTTATTTGATTATGGGACTTTTGCATCACACACACACACACACACAATGTATCTGAAAGGTGACTACTTTTTGACTATGATTTCTAGAAAGAAAAAATGTAGAGAAAAAGAGATAAAAATATTTTTACCATTCGATTTCTGTCTTCTGAGGATGACGATGACTTCCTTTCTCGCTGAGGTCCTGGAGATTTCTGTAAGGCTTTCACATTAGTGAGTGAGCCAGGTAAGGAGGCAGGTGGAGTGGCAGACAAACCTGTGGTTGATCCTAAATTAGAGAAAGGGAAAATGTATCCACTGAGGAGGAGCAAGCATATTCATTTATTAGGGGGCACAAGGTAGGGAACATTCAGACTTATTTTTTAAATAAGTGCATGTTCGAACACTGACCGTTGGGAAAAGGTAGAAAAAAAAAGACCTTTTAAAAAATCAGAACTATATTTAGCTTTCTAGCCCATTTAATAACATCTCATGATAGATACGTACTTTGTTTACTGGTGCAAATATAGGAAAAAAATTGAAAACAAATGACAGATAGATACTAAAGAATACTCCCAAGGTTCTTTGTCTTTCATTAAAAAGTCAAAAAAGCAAGATATCAATTAAAAGCTTACATAACATATAAGCTTTTTAATTATTTTACATTACTTCAGTAGCCAATCGATATTTAACAAGATGGAAACCCCAAAATGAATAACCTCTAATAATGCCTTAATGTTCAAATACCTGGTTCTTTCATATTAGTAACTAAATTTAAATACAATCCCAAAGTATAAGCTCTACTATTTAAAAGATTAGTGGTCAGTGGTTGCTGGAGGTTTTTTCTACTAAGCATAGATAGATGTCCAATTCTTGGAACCAAAAACAAAATGGAACAAAACAACTATGCCTTTGTAAGGTAAGCGTTCTATGGCCTTGAAAGCAAGTTACTACAAATTCCAGTATTTTATAAGCAAGTGAGCCTGAGGGGTACTCTTTGGAAGTGGACTCAGTTGGCAGGACTGTAAATTTTCTGGTGAGTACATTTCTAAATGCTAACTCTGGCAAACAATCTAAGCTTACATACAGCAGCACCTGGAGGAGCTCACAGATAACTCTTAGTGAGGCCTGAGTATGCTGAGTAGGACTAGATTTTCAGGTAATAGTTTCATATACAGAACATCAAAGGAAAACAAAAGAGATTACTACAGTGTGTGTGTGTTATAAAGCCATAATCTTTTATAGAACAAGGATATCAAAGATAATATTTAAATGTTAAATCTGGGTAAAGTTTTATTATTACATCATACTAAACTACCATGTGAAATTTCCATGAGCTCATATGCAAAAAATGGTGTCTGAAACGTCTTTTAACTAGAATACAATCTATTTTCCATGTACCTTGGAAAATTTTCAGTATTATAAAGCCTTACTTGCTTATCCAGGGTCACAGTTATGATCTACTCAATAACATATTACACTAAGATGAATTATAGTACTGAATGACTTCCCCCTCATTCTATGGATTTGCTGAGTCACAGCTGGGTTGACAGTGTCAAAATGTAAAAATACCATTACTATACTCAGAGTAAATATCAGTCACTAACTAGTAAAAGCTAGTAAATATAATTTTTAAAGACATTTATACCAAGATATCTGTCCCAATTCTGACTCACAATTGTAAAAATCAATTTAACTTCTCATTAAATACGAGAAGAAAAAAATGGGACAGTGAAATTATACTGGTAACTTTTCCCTTGTCTTTGGAATAACTGAAATTATAAATCCTCAAAATTTCTGAAGTATCCTGAAATAGCTAAAATATATTAAAAAATTTTAAACAACTTCCTATTTTTGATATGAAATATACACATCTCCTATATGGGAAAAAAGTCAACCAACCAATCAACCAAAAATATGTGCTGATAAAGAATCTTTAAAAAAGCCAAAAGCTTACTAAAAATTCTAATAGGGGTTTCCATTTAAATTTTTTATTTGCTTAAAAGTTACAAAAACTGCTAACAAATATTAAGTCACCAATATTAGCACTTACATATAGATAAAACCAATAGAATCCTGATCATGACTCTCCCCCCATGCCTAATTTATTCCCACCCACTGAGATGAAGACGTTATGAAGATCAAGAAGTAACAAGGTAACAAAAAAACAAGATGGAAATCTCAGCTCAGAATTTTCTTGCTTTTAAAATTTATGACAGACAGCACACAGAAAGCTTGCAGTAGTGAGGATGTGTGAGAAGCACATTCAGAGCACTCCAGCCAGGCCAAGCAGTGATTTAGTACAGAAAACTCTCACACTTACAATCACACACTGTGAGGGTGAGGCACAAACAGCATCTGTAAGTCTATATTTAATTTGCTTTGGGTGAAAACAAGAAAGAAGAGCCCAACTACCTCTGAACACTGGGCCAGGCTCAAAATCAAACACTATTTCACTGGGGACAGAATGTAGGAGGGGACTGGGAGTCCGGGAGTGGTATTTCCGAAGACAGCGCATCAGCTGGTTCAAGGGGGCTGTTAGAAGAGAAAGAGAGGGGCAGGCAAACACAGGAAGACAGACACACAGAAGAAATGAAAGAAGTCACGGGGAATAAGTAAGATGAATTGAAGCCCGCTTCACAAAATAATTCTGGTCATTTAAAAAAACTGCTAATTTTCATAAAATCCCAATGATTTTTTAAAAAAGTGACTCATAAAAAGGACAAGAAATGCCCTTGATTTTAGTACTAAGCAGGCTGTTTTTATGACAAAGTTAACTCTATGATGCTAACATGATGGCAACATTTAAATGCTGGATGTACTGGGCAAAATTATTGAAAGCCACAGCTATAAAGACATACGATGATCAAACTGGCAGCAACATTAACTGGTGGGTTCATGGAGTAACAAACAGAAAAAACCCTTCGTATAGCTAAGTCCTACAGTAGTTAATACTAAGTCCAGAGCATATAATGCAGGCTTAGTCATTTTGGTACCTTCACACTTGTACAGAAATATAACAAAAGGTTATACAAGGTTTGCTCAATATAAAAATATCTTGGAATCTGGGTTGGGGTACTTTGATGACATAGAAGGTCACAGTGAAGAGACCAGCTCTAAGCACAGTTTTATTACAGGTCTTCTTTATTAGGCAGAAGACAGCTGAGAAGGAAGATGTGGAAGACTTTCTTGTAGAAAATACTAAGACAGTATTCGATATGACCTCTTAGAAAACACTATAAAGGGTAAATTCTTAGAAAAAGCGTTTTCATAAGCAGTTTGTCTTTGCTAGAGTGAATGCTAAATGAAAATTCTGTAAAAAATCACAAGTCAATGTCTCATTTGCTCATTTTGTTTACTAAACAAGAGGGCAACTGAGTTTTTCTACTACGGGTCCACTCTATAAAATGTACATTTCCTACACTTCCAGAGAGTTGAAGGGAACTGGTTGATAAAGTCTGATAAATTGAGAAGTTATGCCCTCCAAGAATGACTCTGCAAAGTTAAGTTTTATCTGATTATAAGCTCAATATTTAAGTATCAGTGGAAGCCTCCAATGCAAACTTAGGAACTCCAGCTTTGGAGATGGTAGGAATACAGTGGGTAAAATAATTAAAGATCTCTCCTTGTTATAGTATTTTAAAATTATAGACTGTATATTTAAGACTCTTTTATTTTCCTCATTTTCTTTTTTTTTTTTTTTGAGACAGGGTCTCATTATGTAGCCCAGGCTGGCCTTAAACTCACTATGGAGCCCAGGCTGGCCTCAAACTCTCAGTGATCCTCCGGTCTCAGCCTCCCGAGTGCTGGGTTCACAGGCGTGTGCCACTACATCGGCTTCCCCCATTTTTTGTACAAATTAGTAAACATTTTATGAGCAATAAATGGCAAATACTACAGAAAAAATTTAGATTTTTCTCTACACATTTTTCTCTGTGTCTGTTTCATGAAAGAAGCAAATATAAAGGAGACAAGCAGCAAAGCAATTGCATTTTTCCTTGAGTTTTAAAAATAAAAAAAAACTGAAATCACTACTTACCTCCATCACTACGAAACCCTTGGTCTCTAATCAAATCCTACAAATAAATGGTAAAGTATATTTATTCAAAGCATACGGTAAGAAAGAGACAGCAACACTGAAATTTCCACTAGAAATACCTGTCTTAGCATTTCTTCCAAAACAAAGAATATGAAATTAGCCAGCATACATGATAAAAACTAAATTTGGAGCTGAATGTGGCAACACATTCCTGTAGTATCAGCACTTAGGAGGCTGAGGCAGGAGGACTGTTGCAAGTTTGAGGCAAGCCTGAACTGGAGTTAAGGCCAGCCTGAACCACACAGTGACACCCTGTCTCAAACAAAACAAAACAACCCCTTAAGCCCAAACAAACAACCAAAACTAAATTTTGAAGTACTTGGCAACCTAATCTTATTCTGAAAGGATCATTCATTAGTCCAGATCAAATGTTGAAATCCATTTCAAGCCATTTAAAACCAATGGCTTCAGCAGTCCTTAAAGAAAACACTACTGGCACATATTAAGGGCCATAAAAATGTTCATACATTTTCATTCTGTAATACCACTTCAAAGAATTTTTCCTAAGGAAATAATTCAGAAGAAAAAAAGTGATATGCACAAAGATGTTCAGAGCAACACTGTACATCATACTAAAATATCAGAAATAACTATTTCCCTATTATAGGCTTTTTGAGCTATTATATTTAAGTCAAGGTATGTCAAGTTAATGAAGTATTATGCAATCATCAAAACAATTCTGAAAGCTAAATCGTGAAACATGTTTATAACAGAATTTAAAAAATACAAAATTAAAAGTATGCTGAATACCATCACAAAAATATGAATGCAGAAGGACACACTAATCAAAACAGCTCAAATAAGGGCCAGGTTTAAATCACTGAAGCCCATTTTAATCTTTTATCACTGTGTGGTTTTGGGTACATTTCTTAACCCTGTAATTTTCTTAATAGTAAAATAAAGATAATAATACTTAACTCATGAGTTTTTATAAGGCTTGGACAAGAAACCGTATTAAAGCACTTAGCACGCATAGCACCTGGCACACAATAAACACTCATAAATAATAGCCACTTTTAAGATTCCTAAGAGTTTTACCTCTAATTCACTAATTTACTGTCTATTCTCTTCAACTTATTAATTCTGTCTCACTACCAATGCTACTATTAGAGTTTAAACCTTTATCTTCCGTTATCTAGAATATTGCACAAGTCCAAAACTAAATGCTTTTAGATGTGGTACCCCTTTGACCTACCCTCCATGCTTCCACCAAAGATTTTTCTAAACTACAGAGCTGACCTCTCCCACTCAGGTGTTTTAGACTCCCTACTACTACTTTACGAGACTTTAGAATAATACACAAAGCATCTCAGCCTGTACTCTAGCTAGCTGCATCTACTGTCATTCACCAACCTTCTTCTGAATCCTGAACTCCTACAATATCGACTATCAATTACACCCATGTAAAGGCACTTCTACGTCTTTGTACTATTTTTGTAACAAATAGTTTTCTTCCCTAATTCCCTATCTAGTATCTACATTCCTACTTATTTACCTTTTGCAGACTGGCTTAGTACTATCTCTTCTACAATATATTTCTAGATCCAATCAGGCAGTTCATTACCCCTTCTCTAAGCTACCATTCTATTTTTGAGATTATTTATTTATATATCTTATCTATTCACTAAACTTCGCCTTCCCAAAGGGCCAAGATCATGTGCTAATTCATCCTTAATTTCTCACTTCTAGCCATCAGTAAAAAATAAATCTTTTTGGTGGAATAATGAGTGGCTGAACATAAATGAAATGCTAAAGTTTAAGAGTTATCTTGTTATGAATGGTAAGTTATTGAAAGTTTTGGAACAAAGGAATAGATGACGTTAAAGATGTTATTATGAAATTATCTTGACAATAGCACGAAGAATGGAAATAGAAATCAGTGGCGAAGGCCACGTATGGTGGTGTATGCTTGTAATTCCAGCATTTGGGAGGCTGAGGCAGGAGGATTGCTACAAGTTTCAGGTCAGCCTAGGCTACAAAGTGAGTTCAAGGCCAGAGTGAACTGCACAGTGAGACCCTGTCTCAACAAACAAACCAAAACAAACAAAAAATTCATGGTGAGAAAACCATTTAGGAGACACACGTAGTAAGTAGTTCAAGTGAGGAAATGTGGGCTTACATAGTGTAGTGATAAACAAGAACCAGTATGAAATGCACAGGAAAAGGAAAAGATGCTGTTTGGATACAAGAAGGATGGAAAGACAAGGTAGAAAGTGGTATTGTAAAAGTTCAAGGAAAACTGGTTCCAGGAAAAAGCTACTTAAAGGAACTGCCTCCCCAAAAGGGAAAAAGTTTCACAGTAAGACAACGGGAATGAAGTCTAACTTTGGAATTTATGTTGAAAAACAAAATTTATAATAAAGTTTTTCTTTTATATTCAATAAAATTTAAGTTATACCTTCAACCACATGCTAATTCTTAAACACAGAATCATGATTTTATTGGTTTATAACACTAAAAACTAAAATTCTTAATTTCATATTGATTTTTGATATTTGATAGCACATCATAAGAAATTTTAGAGGACTTCATGGGTTCCCCTGAAGATCTCCATCAATCCTTTAGATTTTTAAACCATTTTCATTTGAAGATAAAACTTTTAGAGATGGTGTCATAAGAAAAAAGCTGGAATAACCCTGTAATTTGTTGCCAGTGAAGTATTTATCAGAGAAGATTAAAGGCTTTTCCGATCTGAGATTCACAGAAACCCTAGTATTTAAAGTAACTATGATGAATGAAAAATGGCACTTATTTCTGACTTGTAATTGTAGTGGAAAAAATAAATTTGAAAGATAGATAGATAGATAGATAGAAAGACAGACAGACAGACAGACACTTAGGTATTTTTAGTAGTAGCCACATTGGATACTTACATCAATATTGACAGGTTCTATCGTGTTTATGTGCACATTGGGAGCAGATGAGGACCGGTCTCGCTGCCCAAATTGATTTCGATGATCTTCATCTCCTGGCCGGAAAGGCTGTGGAATTGGAATGGATTTTGAAGGAGATGGGCTGGTGAGAATTGGGGGCCTGGAAAAATCAAGTCATTAGAAAGTAAGATTCAGAGAGACTACATACATTGAGATAATAAGTATTTAAAGTGGAAGATTTTCCTGCTTAATATAAAAATCATTAAAGTAAAGCAGTATTATGACTGATTTAAACTCTGCTATTGTCCTAAATCCTAATAGCAGCCTATAAGGGTTTAGCAGTCAGTGCACTTTCCAAAACTTTTTTTTAATCTCACCCAGAATTCCTTAGCAAAGGGCATATATTTGACTACCTAACGCAAGAATAAAGACAGGTCTATCAGAATGTAAGAATTTCTCAATAACCAGGAAACGGTGAAACTGCTGCACTGAGGAGGCTGTCAGGCAGGAGGCTGTCAGGCAGGAGGGTCACTGTGAGTTTGCGGCCAGCCTGATCTACACAGTAAGACCCTGTCTCAAAACAACAGAATAGAATAGAATAGAATAGAATAGAATAGAATAGAATAGAATAGAATAGAATAGATTTAATGCTAATTTTCTCAAAGACAAGTTACCTGAAATTCTAATTGGGATGATACAGACTTTTAGTACATGATATTTTTATTTGCCTATCAATTGTAAATTGATTCATGTAGTTAAATGAATGCCTACATTCAAAATTTCTTTCCCCTATACTTAAAGTGTTCAGAGAAGTAAAACTATAAACTGGTGTATAGTTCAGATAGTGTTGACATGCTT
Organism: Dolichotis patagonum; assembly: GCA_004027295.1. Classification (NCBI taxonomy): domain Eukaryota; kingdom Metazoa; phylum Chordata; class Mammalia; order Rodentia; family Caviidae; genus Dolichotis; species Dolichotis patagonum. Next base: position 25,337 of record PVJX010010488.1, read on the forward strand.
TTTTCAGTGACATTTTGTCACTGCTGAACCTGCTTTGTTCTTCAAACTTTAATCCATTCCTTTTTCTACTATATGTTCCTACCATTCCTATCCAGATCTTCACCCCTCACAAATGTCTTTTTATTTGCTCAACACTGTCTTTGCTATATAAAAAGCATCGTTTTAATAAAATAACCTATCTACAACAACTTCTGACAAAGCTGCTTTGCTCAAGCAGAGCCTGCGGAACTATCAGTGATAAGAACACTGATTCTTACCCACAAAACTTCAGGGAATTTCTGCATACACACACCTAGAAATTACCTGTGGCTAGTCAGCTGAAGATGCTCTTATTCTTTAACTATACAAAATGATCTAGGTAGAGACTAACTAAATAAAATCAACTATTTTTTTCTAACTGTCATTTCTTGATATCAGAGGTTACTGCAATAAACATTTTATGGAATGTACTGTAAGTTTTAAGTATTATGAGACAATATTATTAAAGTAAAACTGGAAAAGGCCTGAATGAATTAGAATTGTACAAGACAATCTAATTAATAATAATTGGTCTAGTGCAGACAGAAGTGGTAGTCAGTTACTCTTTAGGATTGACAGAAACAGCAAATCGGAACTACACGTATAAGAAAGGTTGATCCAGAAGCAAGAAAATCATTTAATGTGATAAATCTCATTATCATAGCTACAGAAAAGAATGACTATACAGTACTAGAAAGTGAGATTTCTACTTATTACACAAAATCAGAGACTAATAGCACCTGGTGGAAAAGGTGTGGCTTGGTCCACAATGTCAATTTATCCAACAGTAAGGGCAAGTATAAATAACAATTTTAGAGAACACTTTGAGTTATCAAGACTCTGGTATATTAAATATATGAACCATGTCCTAATTCCATGCTTACTAAAAGCAGTCTTCTGATTATAATAATTTGGTTTTCCATCAATATTTTCCAGAAGAAGACCTCTGGCTTATATAATAGGTACATTTTTCACTGAAATCAATTACTTGGTATTCTGATTTAGTCTGTTTTGATTTTTGTTTAAGGCAAGTTTATTTAATTCCTAATTCTCATAATTTCTGGGAACAGATAAAATTGAATTTCCACTATATGAAATCTTTACCAGGACTAAGGCACTTTATAGTCTACAAAGTAACTTGGCAGTCAGTCATCTAGCTCCCTAGGCGAGATAACTTTTTAAGGATCCTGGGCAACTGTTTTCAAATCAGCACCAAATCCAAATCAAAAATAAAAAGAATGTTTTATCTCTTCAGTAAATTACCATTAATTTAGATCTCATTTTTAATCTAGAATATTTAAACTAGAATATTTAAAACTAGAATATTTAAGTAAAGTGATTACTTTTGTTTAGTGACATGCAAATTTTAAAGGACGTGTTCTAAATGCATACTCTTTAGCATTTTTAAAAAGTAGAAAAGGAAGTGTCTCTTAATTTGTATTCGAAATCAGCATTATATCAAGTCTCTAAAATTTTTTTGTTACACCCATTAGGATTATTTATATCATGACTATTATAATTTTTATCAGGATTAGTAATAAAATACAAAGAAGTTTTGATATTGAATAGAACTGATTCTGTATGTGTATCTGTTACAGAGGATGAACCCAGGGCTGTTAAACTAGACTAAATCCTCAATAAATTTTAATTATTCTATTCTATTCCACTAATTTTAACAGGGTCTTGTTAAATTGCCAAGGCTAAACTTGAACTTGTGACCCTTCTGCTGCAGCCTCCCAGAAAGCTGGTATTATAGACATGCAATTCCATGCATGGCTTGAACATGACTGATTTCTATTACTATAGAGACAATAATATACACTCTGACATAAAAGTATCAGGAAAGCAGGATGTGGCAGTGTACACACATAACCGCGGTACTTGGGAGGCTGAGGCAAAAGAACTGCTTTGAGTTCGAGGTCAGCTTAGACTACAGAGTAAGGCTGAACTAGAGAAAAACCCTGTCTCAAAAAACCAATGCAACCCAAAACAAACCCCAAAAATAAATCATTAGGAAAGTGATTTATAAAGATTTAAATATCTTTCTCATTTATCTAAGACTACAATCTAGTTAGTTATGACTAAAACTCATGACTAATGGTTTCTTTGGTAATAGTTCTTTACTGGAAGGCATATCTTAGACTGTTGCCATTTTACACCCTCTAGACTGGCCAAGATAATTTCATCACAGTGTTCTATAACTCTGTGCACCGAACCTGCCATTAGAAAGGGACTGTGGTCTACAGAGTCTATCAGGAGAAAATGTCACAGCCAAAGGATTAATTAAAAACCAAAACAAACATAGTAACATTTTTTTTGATTATCTAGAAAACACACAACTGCACACGACTAATGATACAGCTAGCAAGAACAAAATGACTAGTAGAAGAGATAACTCTTATATCCTGAGAAAAGAATGCAGTGGTTGCACGTCTTTTTATTTTTTTGAGACAGGGTCTTGCTATGTAGTTCAGGCTGGCCTTAAACTCACTGTATAGTCCAGGATGGCCTTAAACTTTCAGTGATCCTCCTGTCTCAGCTTCCTAAGTGCTGGGGTTGCAGTTGTCAGGAAAAAGCAGATCAGCGTAAGCAATGCTCCACACCAAACTAGTAGCACTTAACTCATCACTAAGGATCTCTTTTCCTCCTACCTTGAAGCTGAAATACATGATGATTTTAGCAATGCCTGTAAAGCCACTGCTTAATCCTCTATTTATGAACACCTTTCCTTCTCTGCACTGCCACTACTCCAGGTTGGGACCTCACTGTCTTCCAGTCTTCATAACCTCGTTGCCACCCCTCACTTAAGATTTTTCACCATCAGTCAATATGTAGTTCACTGCTACACTGTTCTTTCTTTCTTTCTTTCTTTCTTTCTTTTTTTGTCTTTTTGAGACAGGGTCTCAGTATGCAGTTCAGGCTGGCCTTGAGCTCACTTTGTAGTGCAGGTTGGCCTTGAACTTGCAATGACCCTCCTGCCTCAGCCTCCTGAGTGCTGGGATTACAGGTTATTTCTTTAAAATCATTTTCATCAGTCTATTAATCTGCTCAAAAACCATTAATTTTTCCACCCTTGTGCAGAGAAAATTCTAATACTCTCTGTAACTAGGCTTTATACATGGCACTTCTCAATTCCTACAAGCCTTTCTTTTTTTTTTGGTACTGGGAAGTGAACTCAGGACCTCGTGCTTGCCAGGCAGGTGCTGTGCCACTGAGCTCTATCCCTGGCACTACAAACCTTTCTTCACTAGCTCTTTATTTATGCCACTTTTCCATCTCCAATCATTCATGCTTTCATTTCCTATGTTCACTCAGATTTTAGTTCAGTTCAGATCCCATTTTATCCATTGTTTTCATGCTTTTTTCTCTATTTCCTATAAAAATAAAAATTTATACCCTCATCACATAATATACTATATAAATTATAGCTTATAATTGTAAAGTTTAAAAAATTATTTACAGTTGTTTTCTATGTTCATGCTACTTTTACAAATGGAAGTCATGTACTTCTGTATCTATTATTACCTAATAAATGATAAACACAAAGTAGTGACTCAGAATCATCTGTTCTTTGATTTTTTTTCAGAACTGTTCCTGAAAAGTCTATGTTTTTTTTTTGGGGGGGGGGTTGTACTGGGAATTGAATTCATGACCTCATGCTTGCCAGGCAGGCACTGTGCCACTCAGTTATATTCCCAGCCCCCAGTATATGCTATTTTAATTCCATTTCTGTACCACATACATGTAAATGTCTGAAGGATGTGATAAAATAAGTTATTTTGGGAAAAAAAATGCTTAATTTAACAATTCAAGTGTTGGGAAAGTTTTCAAATTAACCAAAAGAAAGTAGTTCAAATAGCATATTACTCTACAGTAGGAGTGAAGCCATACCCAATGGACTCTGAGGGGGGTGCAGAAGGGGATGATCCAGATGTAAGGGTGGTCTCTGCTAAGGAAGCCTCCTCCTGTGGTATTGGGTGGTGTTCAAAGAACTTGGAGACAAACAGCAAACTGTGAGGCAAAAACAAAACAAAACAAAACAAACCTAACTTGTGTAAAACCCAGAAGCATCAATGTGACAGAATACATAGTTAATGGAAAAATAAGGGGTCAAATTCCATTTCCACAAACAATTGTTAAAATTCAATTAGTTATATTTTTGTCTAAAGGCTTATTAAAACAATTATATTGTACTTTCAAGAGAAGCTCAAACTCCAAAGCTAATTGTTCTCCACTAAATGTCTACATATTAAGAGGGGGAAAATCATGCTTCATGGTTAAAGCATTAGAAGAATAAGTACTGCTAAGTTAGACCACATCATTATAATTAAAGTACAGAGTTAAATTCTATTTGCTCAAGTAATCAGGAAAAATAAAAAGATCTTAAGAGTAGCAGCAATAACACTGACAGAAAAAGAGATTATAACAGCCTCAGTGTAATCTATTAGGAAAACTCTGGTTTAAAACAAAAATAAATTTTATAAAGAAACTGAGTACTAAGATTTTATATCTTACTGTCTTCTAAACTGAGGGAAGAGGGCTAAAGATGTGTGTGAAGGGAAAACATAATTTACAAAATAACAGACAGAATCAGACACCCTCATCTGTTCTTAACTGAAGTGACAGTCTCCTCTCAAAAAGTATCCCAAAATTATTTCTACGGAGTAGGTGTCCTTATTAATTAAAAGAAGATCTAAAACATAAATTAAATGTATAGCTGGACTGGAATTACACTTTAGGAAAGAAATGCTGGCTGGACTACATGATTTCTCTGGCCACAGTTTTAAACATCTATCCTGAAGAGGAAACTTGTTTACTTACAGGACATACTAGTTTCACACTATGAAAGTTTAAATGTAAAATGATTGAAAAGAGCTTTTTCTGGACTACTTACTCAAGTTGGTCATAATTAACACACATCACAGGAACCTCTGTACTACAGCGCTGGTGAAATTTATAACCACACGTTTGACAGCGGAAACCCTGGAACAGTAGCTTTCGACAAAAGTCACAAAATGCTAAGGTGAAAAAAGTTTTCCGAACCTGCAAAGCAAAATCATCAAAGAGGGTTTCAAAAGTGTGCAAGAATCTCTTTAGAAATCAACACATTTACTCTCTGGTTTAAATAACAATTTTTAATATATTTATATCATAAAACTCACATAGTACAATACAAAAAAGAATACTAAGGACTCAAGATAGTAGATGGGCTGCCATTTTTATGTCCAAATTAAAGACTTGTAAGTCAAGTTGAGAGACAAAGACTATCAACTGACTTCAAGCCGAAAACATAAAAGTAGAAAAGGAACACACTGGGAAAAGGAAGATGAAAGATAGGGAATGATTTAATTATTGTACAAAGAGGGGAGATAAGGAATACTAATTGGCACTGATGGAACAAGAAATAAAGATACACTTGTATTATTCAAAGTTATGAGCTGGGCATGGTGGTATATGCCTGTAATCTCAGCACATGGAAGGCTGAGGCAGGAGGATCAGTGTGAGTTCAAGGCCAGCCTGTGGTTAGTTCAAGGTTGGCCTGAACTGCAAAGCCAGACCCTCTGATGAACTAAAAAAAAAAAAAAAAGTTATGAAGGTCTCCAATAGATGGACTGAAAAGAGAAAAGAAAGCCAAGGTGGCAGCACATGGCTGTAATCCCAGCACTCTGGGAGGCTGAGGAAAGAGGACTGCAAGTACAATACCAGCCAGAGAAACTCAGTGACTTAGTTAGCCACTGTCTCAAAATAAAAATTTCCAAGAGGATGAAGATGTATCTTAGTGTGAAGGCTCTGAGCTCAACCCCCCGTAACATAAATACAGAAAAAAAAATTGGTAGGGAAGGGTTTTAATGCTACAAATAAGAAAGATTCCTCATGGAATCCATAATCAATATTGCATGACTGAAGTTGACAAAGCAAGAAATTTTAGTTAAAAGATAATACATTGGGAGGCTGAGGCAGGAGGATCACTATGAGTCTGAGGTTAGCCTAAGGTACATGGTGAGTTCAGGTGAGTACAGCTTGAATTGTACAGTACAGAATCCCTGTCTCGAGAAAGAAAGAAAGAAAGAAAGAAAGAAAGAAAGAAAGAAAGAAAGAAAGAAAGAAAAGAAAGAAATAGAATCAAAATCCCTCATCTGTAGTCCAAAAACATAATGGTTAACAATTGAAATGATACTTACTCCTTCTAAAAATTATCCAAAAGTAACTTTGCTAGGTGGAGGGTCTTTATTAATTAAAAGAGAATCTACATATTAAAAGTACAGCAGAACCAGAACTATAGTTGTGAAGAGCAATGATAGCTATACTACATGTTACTTTCTAACCATAGCTGTAAAAACTTTTAACATACTAGACAGAAAACTCGTTACCAGACTTGAAAAATATTTATTTCATATTATTAAAATTTAAATGTAAAATGGTAAAGAGAAGAGTTTATTATTTCTTCAAGTCAGTTATAACACACTATTAGAAGCAATACTAGTAAAATTTATAATCAGCATTAGAAGCTGGCAAGAGATGGTAAAATTGATAATTATTCATTATAAACTCCTCTGCACTACTTTTTAAAAAACCATTCCTGTACTATTTGGATAAAGTATAAAAATATAAAAGATAAGACTAATATGTAATTGTATGAAGATCAGAACAGGAATACTAGGATAAGGGAAAGAAAAATCACCTGAAGACAATAAAAGCTACTTTTAACGAACTATCAATTTTGTTAGAGGATCAGAATATCCAGGATGGGCTGGGGATTTAGCTCAGCACCATAAGCGCCTGCCTGACAAGTGCAGGGTCGTGAGTTTGATCCCTGGTACAAAAAAAAAAAAAAAAAAAAAAAAATCCAGATCATCAAAACTTATTTGTTAACATTTCTTTGTGTGAAACTTAAAAGGCAACCCGTAAAATTTTCATGTCAAAGGCAAATTATCATATAAACTAAACTGTGCAGACAGAATCTATCTAACCAAACCCAGAAAATGTTTAAAATGTACTTGTTTTGGATATTTAATAAGCAGAACAATGTAAGACAGTGAATAAACAGATACCAAACTCTTAACAGTGGCTATTTTTTTAGTGTTGAGAAGACAGTCAATTTCTGTTTCATTCTTTGTTGTATAATCTAAATCAACTCAACTTTTTGAAGTTTCAATCATAAACAATAGTCATAAATATATTTTAGGGCCAAGTGATATAGCTCAGTGGCACAAGTGCCTGCCTGGCAAGTGTGAGGTCATGAGTTCAATCTCCAGTACAAAAAAAAAACCAAAAAACCCCCCAAAAAACCCCATATATATAACTATATATATATATATATAACTATATATATATATATATATATCCCAATATACCTGTATTCATAACATTTACCTCAACTATATTAATGAACATTAGAATTTCCTAACCTATTCCATTACATGTACGTGTTTTTCATGCAACAAGAAAATGATTTAAACACCAAAATTCTACTTTCAACACGCATATTTAACAGCAAAAAGCAGTTACTAAAAATGTTTCATCAAGAAAAGTACATCTTGGGCTGGGGATTTAGCTCAGTGGCAGAAGCACCTGCCTGGCAAGTGTGAGGTTATGAGTTCAATCCCCAGTACCCCCCCCCCCCCCAAAAAAAGAAAGAAAATTACATCCTGACAGTACATTCTGGCTTTTTCAGTACATTTGTATAGCTTTTAAAGTGGTATTTTTCTTCTCCCTTTTTTCTATGTATCACTTTCAGGGTACATGGAAAAGGCAAATGCTTGTCTTCAGTTCTATTCCTTTTCCATTTGTCTCTGATTGTGTAAGAAATGAAAACATATCTTATTTAATGTTTTTATGTGGCTGCTGCCAAACTAAACATTTTTTTGCACTGCAGAATCTCAGGAGACAGCAAACAAAGCCATAAAATGGAGCTGGGTTGGAGGCATGCACCTGTAATCCCAGCACTAGGGAGCTTGAGGAAGGAGGGATCACTGTGAGTCTGAGGCCAGCCAGGGCTACATAGCAAGGCTTTGTCTCAAAAAAAAGACACAAAGAAAAAGAAGCCATAGCATGTTTTCACAGGTATCTATCTATCATTCATCTTGTCTTTTTTCCTAACCCATTTGTACTCTCTTAATAACTGCTTCAGCTTCAGGAAGCCCTCAATTTCTCTTTCTTAATTTACTCAACTGCCTGCCTTCCCTGCCACTGACCTGTGTTTTAAAACTATGTGTAGCTTGTTGGGCATGGACATAACAGAGAAAAGAGAACAAGGATTGGGGGAAAAAGTACAGAAGCAGAGAAAGGAGCAAAACATCCAAGGGGGAGAAAGTATGTGGATATGCATTTGAGTGTAAATTTAAAACAACATACTTTACAGGATACATTTGTCAGTAAAGGTGTACCCGGGGAGTTATGTTTAGCTTAGAATTTGAGTGTATCTAAATATGTGGAGTAAAATACAGGGAAACGCTATGCTGGTGGCACTTAGCTTATGTGAGGTTCTACCAAATGAAAAAAACAAAATTCAAGGGGAGAGTAATACCCAGCTACTCCCTGTTTCTCCTTCCATCACCCTATGCTTCAGAAACACATACAAGTGTGTCAGTATGTATGCAGAAAGATTCTGCTTAGTTCTGTAGTGATGGATTTATAAAAAATATATTTAAAATAATTAATATACCACATCTCTCCCCCCTTTTTTTGTACCAGGAATTTAACTCATGACCTCACTTGCCAAGCAGGTGTTGTGCTGTTGAGCAGTATCTCCAACACTCACACGATCTCACTCTCCTTCTCTTGCGCGCACTCTTCGTTTTTTCAAGACAAGATCTCACTATGTGTGGTTCAGGCTGGCCTCAAACTCAAGGCAGTCCTCCTACATCAGCCTCCTAGGTGCTGAAATTACAGGTGTGTGCCACTATGCTTATTTTCTCCCTATTCTTTTATAACAGGCTAACTTAATTAGTTATGTGTACTGATAGGATGAAGCCTATGATATCCTGAATTTTTTTTCAAAAAGTGAGGAATATCACACAATATGACTCAATTTTTCCCTTAAGGGAAAGGAATGGAAAATAATGGAGGGAAGAAAGAAAAGACAAAAAGAAGAAAACTGAATTTATAGGTACAAGCATATGTTTACATATACCAAAAAAAAAAAAGTTTGGAAGACTATACAGTAATCTATTAACCTATACAAATGGTGACCTCTAAGCAAGGAATTTTCATTTTTTTACTTGATATACTTCTACACCATTCCAAGTTGTCTTCTTTTAGTAACATACGTATCGATCTTTTTAAGTTAGAAAGTAAATATAAAGATTCAAAGTCTTTAAGTATAAGATTTTAAAGAACAAAATTGATTTTCAACTGCAATGTCAACTGCAAAATTGCTCATCTGTATGTCCTGATCTGTAAATAAAAACACATTCATGAAAACATGTACATTTTTGACGTTACAAAAATATAAAGATACATACAAAATTGTGTGTTGTAAGTGGAACATTCTCCAATACTTCTACGTGCAATTCCTCCCCGGTAAGCCAGGAAATATCAGTGTCCCAGCCAATTGGCTTCTTTTCTCTGAAAAATGCAGATATAAGCCTTTCTTGGTTGTCACACCTAAAAATACTCACATACCTCATGCTGAAGATATGAAAGTTGGTTATTGGGGGCAGTACTAGGAGGTTTGGCTCCCTGATCTTCCATCGTTAGAAATTTAAATGGCAATAAATTAATTTTTAAGTTTACCCTAAATAACTATCAGTCTTGGACAAAGAGCAAGGTAAAGAGACCACTTTTTTCAAGTCAGCTCCAGAAAAGGCCTACAACAGCAAAAAATGGATTGCTCCTGGGGTCCCCATTAAAAAAAAAAATTACAGGCATGAACTTCTCTATCAATTCAGAGAAAAAGACCACAAAGTATCCTAAGACTTGATGTAAAATTTGGATTCAAAATTCAGAAGTCTTGAAACACCTGTTAAGACATTTTCTGAAAGAAAAATAGTTTAATATAAAATGTTAATTTTGATAAAAGTTTTGCAAAACCCTGAGTTTATATTAAAAATGGGGGAGTGGGTAAGGGTATACTACCCAAATAAATCACATTCTAAATGGTTTAAAAATAGTGAAAATCTCAAACTTCAACATGGTCATCTGATCTGAATCACATACCGCATCACACAAAATTATCAGTGGCCTATAAGATCTCACCATGCTAACATAGCATTAATTTAACTTTTTTTCCTAAAGTTGATTTTTCAACTCTATAGGTATGCTACAGCTCCAACGGAAAACCCTAAAGCTTTGTGTCAGATTATTTTTTTCTTTTTAAACAAAATTTCACAACACATACAAACCATACCCATCCTGAATTCTGTACACAGCACAGCACTCTGGGATAAGACCTCTCATCATCAGTGCTTTCTTCAGACTGTCTCGGACTGTAACTCCACACCTTGCAGGTACCTATGGTATCATAAATACACATAAGAGAGAGATAAAAGGGAATAGCTTTTCTTTCACATCATTAAAAAAGAAACTCAATATATTATTTGTTTTTATAACACCTCTAAAATGTCATATAGATCACTAGGTTAGTGCAACATCATCACTTAAAGGAGAATTATAAACCAATAACGATTACTATTCACCTGCTTATACCAAAATTTATTTTTTGGTCTTTTATTAAAATTATGAAGTATTTTTTTTTTGGTACCGGGGATCAAACTCACGACCTCGCACTTGCCAGGCAGGCGCTTAAGCCACTGAGCTAAATCCCCGGCCCTATTATGAAGTATTTTATAAACAGAAAATAGTACCCACTATAATATATCCACAAATATAATGTACTCACCATGAAGAAATAATTTAAAGCAAAATTAATTTTGAACCAACACTATTCAAAGTTGAAAGCTCTGTCATCTTTTAATCACACTGATGGTCCTTTAAGGGTCATCTATCTTACTGACCCTAAACATGATAGGAAGAAAATATTTATCTTAATATGCATACGTGATATCTGTTGTTTACCTGTGCAACAGACCTAATTCTTCTGAGTTTCTGCCCTTTAGAAATTCACATGGAACTAGAGAGGCTATCAATCAAATGTCACTCATTTTCTGGCTACAGATGACATCAATTGGCTAATCACTTTCCCGAATCTCCAAGAATAGCAACCAGTCTGGGAGACAGACAGACACAGACACAGACACAGACACAGACACAGACACAGACACAGACAAAGACACACACACACACACACACACACACACACACACACGATCTTTCTCTATCTGCAAATAGTACACGAGTTTAAGAGCACTGGCTGAGACAAGTTCTCACTTCTGCTGGGACAATTCAAATCTGGAATGGTAGGTGGCCCCCCTCTCATTACACTGAGAAAATCTGGCTACAGAATAGAACATAGGGAGAAGTACAGAGGACACCTGGAGTGGTGAAGGACAAGGGAAAGGAGAGAGACAGTTATCCCTATGCGTGACATTGTCCTTATCTCATCTCCCCAGGTGAATCTGTCATGAATTAAAAGACAGGCAGTGGCAGGAGTATATGGAGTACAGTTTTTACTAGTGGAGAGTTGTAAGATAGGAGATTTGTTAATTATAATAAAATTAAGCATATCATTCATCTCAATTACTTTAAAGTATTTAACAACTCAAAAATTCCCAAAGAAGGGCCAAGGGTTTAGCTCAGCAGCATAAGTGCCTGTTTGGCAAACGCGAAATCATGAGTTCGATCCCTGGTACAAAAAAAAAAAATAAAAAATAAAAAATAAAAAAATCGCAAAGAAATTGGGAATTTTCATGCTAGAGAGAAAGGTAAATGTAAGAATCCTAAATTTAAGTAGTATATTGAAGAGAAGACAATTTAGAAAGCCTAGTTAGAATTGGTGATTACAAAATCTGAGAGTCAGACTTCAGCTCATACGACCATTAAAACTATCCAGCAAGGACAGTGTAATGCTTTGTCATGAGGAAGAGGACTCAGCATCAGATGCATTCAAGAAGTGACTGGGATGGTATAGCTGATCATTATTCATGGAGTCCATATTTATGAATTTCTCTGCTTGCTAGTATTTATTTATAATTTCAAAATTAATACTTGTATTGGTTTTGTATACATGAGTAGGGCAGTGAAATCCCTTCCCAGCAGATGTTGAACAAGGCAACACTACCTTCCTGCTTCAATTTCCATACCATAATCAAGTGTCCAATGCATAGATCACTGCCATGCTCTTTGTAGTTTTGAGCTTTTTGTTTAAAATATCTTCCTAGCACAGTGCTACAGTGCTTGTTAGCACTCCTAAATGCAAGAGTACTGAAACATACCTGGCAGAAAAGTAATAAACATTAGGGAAAGTTCCTTTAGTCACCAGCTACAGAGCTGTCAGCCATAAATTAAATGTTAAGTGTATTAGCAATATATAGAAAATAAGGTGTCTTTAAACAGAAACACATAAAACAAGGTTCTGAACCCATCAACTGATGAAAATGTGACCAAAGGCTCCTAGGAACTTGACTGCATTGAGTTCACAGGCCCAATCAAGGGGAATGGAATGACCACAAGGTGGCAGTCACACATGAACTTTATCTGCTGTGATACGCTTGCATGCAGGGGAAGATCTTTCCATTAGGTGGCTGGAAAGAGAGGGCCAAAGGAATGCCAGGGAAGAGGGTCAACAAGTAGGACCTTCTGTGGCTAGGTAAGGTTGGTCAATAGCCTGCCAGGGAGTCTCCAGGTGAAAGAACTCTAAACAATAACAGCAGGTCGGGATTTTTAATAGCTCTGCTACTGAGTTCATCTGTAACTAGCCAGACATTGGGTTATATAAAGCAGTTTTGTGGGATTTGCAAAGTAGATAGGATCTCAATGACTAAAACTTCTTGGAAGGATGATGCTTAAAATGATCATATATAAAAATTAGTTTGGAGCAGGCACACTTTTATGTTTACAGACTCCAGTCTGCTGTGAAGAAATAAGCAAGCAAGGGGCCAATGCACAGAGGTGATCTTCAACTCATTTATGTAAGTTACCTGTATCTCCTAGGAACAATGGATCAGCATTCATTAACTCAGTGTCTATAGCGCAGTTATAGAACATAACTACTGTGAATAATGAAAACTGGCTGTACTTTTAAGAAAGAATGAATTGAAAAGCTCACTCTTTCCCTCTGCCACTCATCTGCCCATGTTAATGCAAAACTCTACCCTTAGTTTTAAATCCCAGTCTATCTCATTCCATATCACCATAGAAATCTTTCTAAAGAAACTATTAACTTTTTGTAACTTCTGAGAATTGGATGAAAGCCTTACACATCTCTGAAATATAAAATTTCAGAGGATTCATACAAAGTGAATCCCCTGAACTCAGCATTGAATCTACTCTTAAGATATACTTTCACATTTCCTAGCATGCTTAAAATATTACATAGAAATTCAAATTCCACACTATGGCACAAAAGGCCATAAATGGCCTTGGGCTGCTATCCACTCCTCTGCCTGTTTGGCAATTTCCTTCATGTACTCCAGTAATGTAAATACTTAAATACACAGCTTCCAGATTTTATAATTTATCTTGATGTCAAATTTCTTTCAATATTATATTAACCAATCACAATATTGTTTCCAAGAAAAAAACTGAAGGCTGGGCGTGATGGTGCATGCTTGTAATCCTAGTACTTGGGAGGCAGAGGCAGGAGGATCGCAAGTTCAAAACCAGCCTGGACTACATGGTGAAACCCTATCTCAGATTAAACAAACAAACAAAACAAGGCAGCCATGTGGGGCCAGGGAAGAGAAACAAGAAGCCAAGCCAATTTGCCCTTCCCATGAGCCAGCTGGTGTGTGACCTGAGAGACAGAAAGCGCCCCCCTCCCCCCCACCTGCCCACAAGAAACTGGCTGATTTGGAGGATCACAGGCTGAGTTGACAGTAACTGAGGTACAAAAACAACTTCATTCTTGTATTATCTGATTGACTTTGCAGGCCTAAGCCAGTAGTCTGAGCATCTGTTTAGAGAACAGCAACTATGGGGAATTCCCTTCTGTGTTACTTTTTGAAATCCAATATTGGTCTGTTTTGTTTTGTTCCATTTTATTGTTTTGTTTTCTTCAGTGTTCTGTTTTGTTTAATTTTATTATGTCTGAAGAAGAAGAAGAAGAAGAAGAAGATGATGATGAAGAAGATGAAGAAGACGAAGACGAAGAAGACGAAGAAGACGATGAAGAAGACGAAGACGGAGAAGAGAAGAGAAGAGAAGAGAAGAGAAGAGAAGAGAAAAGAAAAGAAAAGAAAAGAAAAGAAAATCCTGGACTCCACATTAACATAGTAGTTTAAATGCCAACATGAGCTAATACACTTCCCTACAGAATTCTAATTCACAAAATATAAGCATCAAAATGAGAGAGTGCTTTTACAAACTGTAAACTACTATGCAAAAGTACTGCCAGGCATGGTGGCACACGCCTGTAAATCCCAAGCACTTGATGTTGAGGTAAGAGGACTGTTTTGAGTTCAAGGCCAGCCTGAACTGTCTCAACTTCTCCCTCTAAGAAAAGTATTATTCTTCCTATTTAAAAAGAAATTAATTACCCTTTTAACATGACTTGTACGTAGATTTCAAGACTTGTTTTGCTGTGGCTAAAAATAAAGTAAGAAGATACTTCCATGAGTTGTAACATTTAGTCTAATTTAATGATACTTTTTTAATGTCATCTAATTTCATTAAATTTATTCACACAGGTAAGAGTTAAAGTTTCAAGTATTAGTTTTCCCACGAAATGGCTAAAACAAGGACATCTTTTCCTTATCCTCTTTCATTCCACCAACATTTCTTACAACTAGACATGATTTTAAAGGATTCAATCTTGTCCTATTTCCTTTGCCTTTCTGTTTACTTACCTTAGAAACAATCTGGATTAACATGAACCTGACTGTTCTTACAATCAGTTATTTGCTTACAAATGCTGAGGTATGGAAAATCCAAAGAGTCATTCTTCCAGAATAATTATAGAACATTACTAAGTGTTTGGCAATACTATAGTCACTGAGCAAACCAAAAAAGATAAAACTACTCTCACAGAACTAAAACCATCCCACACATGCTAAAATAAATTTAGTAGTTTTAGAAACATTTTCAGACTCCAGTTTCTTAACAGCCTTTGAACCAAATATGCATACTCTATGCTTCAGGAGCTCCTCTTTCAGGTCTGAAACACAGAAATACCCTGTTACCTGCATAGAAGGAATTTTGTACAAAGACATTCGTATCTCAGCACTCTTTGTAATAATAAAATAGTGGACATAACCTAATTGCTTACTAGTGGAGGAATGGACAGATAAGCTGTGGTGCATTCAGAAGCCAGAATATTTAGGGGCTGGGGATTTGGCTCTGTGGTGTAAGCACCTGCCTGGCAAGCACAAGATCATGAGTTCAATCCCCGGCATCAAAAAAAAAAAAAAAAAAAAGAAGCCAGAATATTTGATAATAGTTCAACTGAATGAAATAGGTCTATATGTATCAATAAATGCATATGTATGTCTTAAAATTATAATTCTGAATGAAAAGGACAAGATAGTAAACATTACAAACATATACTATCATACCATTTTATAAATTAAAAAACAAAAATACTGGCTAATGGATGTACATATGTATATTTATAGTAACAAAAATATGATGCCTCACTTTTGTTATGAGAGTTGCTTTTTGGGGGACAGAGTGGGACAGTGGGTGTCAGCAAGGGAATATGACTGTTGTATGGGGAACCTAATTTGTGTGCATGTATACATACTATGAAGCAAATACAGTTTAAGAAACAGTATTTGTTCACTGTAAGTATATAAATAACAATACATTGTCCAATCATTTTCGGTATAAATATTTAAAGCTTTCTAAGTAAGAAATTTTTAAAAAATTACAAATGATTCTTTTAAAATGCTACACTAGCCTGAGTATCTTGATGTTTGACTGTAATCCCAGCACTCCAGGAGGCTGACACAAGTAAGATCCTGTCTCTAAAAATAAAATAAAAATAAAAATAAAAATAAAAATAAAAGCTGGGAATAGAGTTCAGTGCAAAGGCACTGGGTTCAGTCCCTAGTACAGGGCAGACAGGGTGGTGGTGGCATGAGACAGAAAGTGCTAAGGCAAAGTTACCTAAAATAAGTGCAAGTATATGCAACATACAAGCTGGCTTTCTGGTTAGCAATGTAAAAGATTACTTTTAGGGGCTGGCTACTTTTGACTTTTTTTTTTAAACAAATGTAAAGGAATGTCATTTTTTAAAAAGAAATGTAATTTTAAAAAATTTTATACATTAATAGATTTCAGTGATATTTCCATACACACATATAGTAGGTACTGATCAAACACAATCTCCCTTTTCCCACCCTCTTGAGACCCTTTCCAATCTTTAATAGTCTCTATTTTTTATGTAGAATTCTTTTAGCTTTTACATGTGTACTCTCTCAAATTTCTTCCTCTCTCCTCCCTCTGTCTCTCTTTTGTCTCTTTCTTGCACTAAAGGCCATTCAGAGCCTCTGCACTGAGCTACATCCCCGGCCCCTTTTTATTTTGAGAAAGGATCGCACTAAGTCACTCATAGTCCAGGATGGGCTTGAACTTGTGATCCTCCTGTCTCTGTCTCCTAGTTTTGGGTTCATAGGTGCATGCCACCGATTTGGGCTTCACATTTCTTGATATTATAGTACTTTCAATTATTTTTACTTTCTAATTTCAGGCTTACCTATCTCTAGTATTTCCCCTTTTGGTCCTCAGAACATTTGATTTTTCTCATCTCTTTTAACTTTTTTCTATTGTAACACAGATCTTTATAGAACTTACATTTTTCCCACATCAACATGAAATAACCGTGGCCCTGAAGCAAGGCCAGCATATCACTGTAGCTGCTGGTTTCAAACAGGAGCCTAAAGAGAATTCTTTCTGTGGTCTGTTGGCCATTTCAGAACTTTGGAAATGGAATGGTCAATTCATCAGAAAGATACAGCAGGTGAGTATGGCGGACTTCAGGGGGCCTGCAGGGGAGAGACCCTGACACGTCAGGACCTGCACCATGCGGTTGACTCAGGGTGCCGGGAGAACAAGGAGCTCCTCCCCTCTTTGGGTGGCGGCTGTGAGTGTGGCCGACTTTCAGAAGCCCGAAGAGAGACCCTGGTGCGCCAGGACCTGCACAGTGAGGTTGACTCGGGATGCCGGGAGAACAAGGAGCTCCACCCCTCTCTGGGGGTGGCTGAGAGTGTGGCAGACTTTCGGCAGCCGGAAGGAGAGAGACCCAGGCACACTGGGACCTGCACCATGCGGTTGACTTGGGGTACCGGGAGAACAAGGACCCCCCCCCGGGAGGGGTGGCTGAGAGTGTGGCAGACTTTTGGCAGCCCGAAGGAGAGAGACCCTGGTGCATCAGGACCTGCACAGTGCGGCTGACTTGGGGTGCTGGGAGAACAAGGAACTCTTCCTGTCTCTGGGGGGCGCGACTGTGATCCTGCTGGCGTGTGGGCTGAGAATCAGACATCTCATGTCGTCCTGTCCCCCATCCCGTGCCCCCTCTTCCTAGCAAGTGGGAGCCAGTGAACTACACATCTTGTGAAAAGATTGGCTATGTTATTTAGTATGAGCTCTCCATATGCAAAGATAAGGACAACCATTTGGAAGAAAACAAGAGACAATGTGACAGATAGTGAAGATCTCTGGTTGTCTAGCTTTGAAATTTCTTATGTCCCATTCTGTTCGGTTTTGTTGTGCTTAATTTTACTCCCTTTTAAAATAAAATTTAAAAAAATTAAAAGAAAAAAAAAGAAATAACCTTGAATAGTTTTTCATTTCTGTCCAATTTCTACTTCTTGTTTCAGACAATTAGTATTTCACTCATGCATGACATATAAAATAATTTATGAAAGCAAACTGGTGGTTTTCCAAAATAATATATAAGACACATGAAAAGTCTGATCAAAATACACAATTTCTAAATTTAAAAATTATTACAGTGAAAGACACAATTTCTAAATTTAAAAATTATTACAGTGAAAGACATTGTGAGGGAGAGGATTTTGAGGGGTATTTAAGGCCAAGTGTCCTTTATGCTAATACATTTTTAAAAAATTAAACATTTAGCATATATTTCAATCATACCATATATTAAACATCATTACCTATGAGGGAACTGCAAAGAAAAATTACAATGACACACTGTTTCATACCTTGTAGGACAGTTGTAATTAGAAAGACAAGTAATAAAAGAGTGTCATTAAGGATGTGGAAAAACTCGAACCCTCATGCTGGTGAGAAAGCGCAATGGTGGAGTCATTTTGGAAAATATTCTGGCAGTTCCTCAGAAAGTTACACAGACCTATCTCCAAGGGAGATGAAAACTGATACACACAAAAGCCTGTACATGAATGCTCATAGCAGCATCATTTATAGTAGCCCAAAAGTAGAAACAACAAAGATGCCCATCAGTAGATGAATGTGTACACAAAATGTTGTATACATGAATATGCAATGGGACAGGATATTACTTTGCCATAGAAGGGCATAAAGAAACTAGGCATAGTGGCACATGCATATAGTTTCAGCTATTCAGGAGGCTGAGATAGGAGAATTATTTGAGTCCAGGAGTTTGAGACCAGCTAAAAACATAGCAAGACTCCCAACTCCCACACCCCAAAAAATAAATAAGTAACAAAAATAAAAAATAAAAAATGAGAGAGAGAGAGAGGCATGAAGGACTGATACCACAGTACAACATGAGCAAATCTTGGAAACATGCTAAGTAAGACAGGACACACATTGTGCAATTCCATTTATATGAAAGGCCAAGGGCATGCCTCAGGTTGAAAGGAATGGGAAAAATGGAAAGTGAATGCTAATAGGTACAGGGTTTTTCATAGGTGATGAGAATATTCTAAAATTGACTGTGGTGAAAATATCACTGTGTACTTTAAATGATGAAATGTATAGTATTTGAAATATATCTCCAGCCAGGTGAGGTGGTGTATGCCTATAATCCCAGCACTTTGATAGGCTGAGGCAGGAAGATCATAAATTTAAACCAGCCTGGGCAATTTAGTGTCTTAGTGAGACCCAGTTTCAAAACAAAAAATAAAGAAAAAAGGGTGGTTGGGGATGTAGCTCAGTGCAAAAGCTCTGAGCTCAAATTCCAGAACTGAGAGAAAAATATATTGATCAATCAACCAATCTATGAACCTGTAACAAATGAAATAAGAAAAGGAAACTTTCCTGAATTATGGACTCAGGAAGGCAGGTATAGCTGGGCATAGTGGCATACACTATAATCCCAATTCTTAGGAAGCTGAGGCAGGAAGATTGTTGTGAGTTTGAGGCCAGCATGGGCTACATAGTGAGGTCAAGGCCACTCTCTATGTAGTGAGACTATGTCTCAACAAAACAAAACAAACAAAACAAAACAAAACAAAAGCCAGGTGAAAAAACAAGCCATCTTTCAGGGTAACAAGGTGAGTAAAGTACTTTCTTTCTTTTTTTTTTTTAATCGGTACCGGGGATCGAATTCACGATCGTGCGCTTGCAAGGCAGGCACTCATGCCGCTGAGCTAAATCCCCAGCCCCTAGTAAAAGTATTTTTTAAATTCATCTTTTATCCTTATACTATGTACAGAAAAATGAGTGGGTAGCTCAGGCCTAATATACTTTAAATTTTATTAGATTGGGAATACCTTTTAAAATCTGTAAATATTCAATGTTGGCCAGGCTCTTGTGAGAAAAGGAAATCTTATACACTGTTGATAATGACATACTTTTCTGATAATAAGGTATTACAAGTAAAGTGGGCATATTCAATGACCCAATAATTATTTCTAGGTATTTAAACTATAAAAATACTCTTCCTTTATTTTGCTGATTATCTCAATTGTAATTGTTTTCTCATTTGTATCTGCTATCCTTTGGTGGATGCTGCTGTATTTTTTTTTATTTAAAGAGAAAACAAAACAAAACAAAACAAAACAGAATAAAGGGTAGCCACAATACAATATTCCAAGGAAAAAAGGAAAAGAACAACAACAAAAAAACCTAAGAAATTATTGCTTGACAAATTACATTCTAACTTCTTGGAAATAGTTGTTCAACTTACAAAGTTAAAACATGTAAAGTAGACATTCAAACAGTGAGACTGTTAACAGCTCTGCTCCACAATCTGACAAAAACAGCAATATGGTCATCCATCTTACCCATGCAAATATACATGCAATTATATCAAAAGGGTAGAATTAAACATAACAAAACAGGGCAAAGTGGATCACAAGAAAGCAATGTAAGAGACAAAATTTCAAAACTAGACAATCGGAGATATTCACTCTCTATCATATTGACTCTTGGTTTTCTTCCAAATAGTTGTCCAGATTGTCACATACAGGGAATTCACATGAAACAACCTAGTATGGAATTGATCTGAGCAGGATGAGGAGGGCATTTCAGGTCTTCAAGACCAGACATTAGGGAAGCCAAGAATGGCTGTCATAGTGTCTCTCTCATTCTCCTCAAAACAGCTGTCCATACCTTAATGTGTGTTGAACTTAAACAAGGCAAAGCAAGCTAAGATCACTTTGAACAAAAAGTGATAGTTTTGCTGGACTTCACATCATGACATTATGGAATCAGCACTGGGTATTGTAGTGTCTCTTTTTCTTCAAAGTAGTTGTTCATTTCAACATGTGTTCTATAGTTGGTTCTCGTAAACTGTTTATAAGCTCTACACCTGCATGAGTCTCTACTTGTGTATCTATCATTTCTGTATTAGCAGAAAAAACAAAACAAAGCAAGATAAAACAAAACAATTCCTAGAAAAGCATGAGGCAGAAAAGTCACATAAAACCGCAATACAAGGTGATCTACAATGGTTACCATGGTGTCTCAGCAGTGTATAACAACATTAATAAAAACGAAGCATTGGAGATACTATAAGACTTCAAAAGCAAGTAATAATCAAACCAGAGTGGGTATCTTAGTGCATCTTGTCATCTTCAGTGTAGTTGCCTATACACTTAGACTTGATGCTATCCATCATAACAGATTTAAATAAAATCAGCCAATACAAAGTAGCAATCTAACAAACCAGATTCAAATAAGGTCAGTCATAATAAGACAGTGTAAGTTATAAAGGGCTTCAGATTAAGTTGATAGGAAAATTAGGGATGATTACCATAATATGTCCTCTTATTTTTGGGATAGCTGACCATGTCGTCAAGTCTAGTGTAAGTAGACAAACTGGAACAGCACGTAATCCATCCAAGCAGAGTGGTGAGAATAATGTAAATGTTAAATCTTGTTACCCCATTAACAGTATCCTCTGCCTCCCTTTTTTAGACAATTCCTCCCCTTTCACTCCCATGGGGTGCACTGCTTGTTTTGGGTCCCACTGCCTCCCTATATAGAGCAGATGCTGCTGTATTTTTCTCAACTTAGGTCACTTTGTTAAGTTTTTATTTCCTAACATATAACTCTTTTTTTTTACTACTATTGATTTCCTTTAAATGCTACTTCTGTACATCCTACAAGTTTTGATGTATATTTGCATGACTTATGAAAATATTTTCTAATTTTAAGTGGACTTTTCTTTGATCTACAGTTGACTTGGCTATGTCTCCCTATTTCTAAAAACATGATGTCTCTTATTATTATTAATTTCTCCATTTACTGCATCATGCTCAAAGAATATAGTTTGTATTTGTATAAAGTCCCTTTGCAGCTGAAAATGTAGTAAAAAATGTAAGTGTCCTTAAAAATAATGTATATTCTTTTATTAGTGAGTGCAAAGGCTACTGTTTATTCTATCAAGATTGACAACTCTGTCATCGAACACAGTGCTTAGAATTCTAATGCTTTTCTGTGAAATTTGCTTTAACCATGACGTTCCTCATCTTAATGATTCTTTTCCCTTTTACATCTATTTTATACAATATTTACACAGCACTAACCATTTTCTTAGACGCTCTTAATTTTTTTTTTTTTGCGGTACCAGGGATCGAACTCAGGCAGGCGCTTATGCCACTGAGCTAAATCCCCAGCCCAGCTCTTAATTTTTTTAAAAAAGACTTTTTGAGGTATAATTAGCATAAAGCATACTACAATGATGCAGTGTACACAATTTTATACACTCTGAGTTATGTAAATATCCATGTAACCATTAGCATATTTAAGACAATGAACACAGCTATCATCTTCTAAGGTTCCTTCTCTCCCTCTTGCCCTAGCCCTACCAAGGCTACTGATCTGGGTTTTTTTTTCACTTTAGTAGAATTTGCATTCTTTTTAAGAATTTTATATAAATGGAACTATAATATATGTATCCATTTTTGTCTTGCTTCTTTCATTCAGTGTAATGATCATGAGATTCATCTATGTGGTGTCTATTAACAGATCACTCCTTTCTGTCGAGGTATATTCCATTTCACAGATATACCAGTTTGTTTGGCCTACTGACATTATAAATATAGCAAGTAAGAACATTTATGTACAAATCTTTGCTGGGTACTGTATATGCTTTTTCTTTGGTAGATACTTAGAAGTGAAACAGTTGAATCATATGCTACGAGTATGTTTGATTTTTTTGCATAACTAACACACTTTTTAAAATTACAGTAAAATATACACATAACATACACGTAAGTGTACAGCTGTGTAGTGTTCGGTACCTTCGTGTTGTTGTGCAACCCATCTCTGGATCTCTCTTTACATGGCAGAACCAAAAGTCTATATACCGTTGGTTGGAGATTTAGCTCAGTGATGTAGCACTTGCCTGGCAAGCATGAGGTCCTGAGTTTGATTCCCAGCACCAAAAAAAGTATTTATAAAAGTCTATATACTTTAACAATTTCAATTGCTCTTCTCCCCAGCCTGTCGGAGGAGACAGCTTTGTCTCCATGTATCTAAATACTCTTAAATACTTTAAATAAGTAGATTTATATTACTAGTATTTGTTTTTTGTGGGTAGGTCATTTCTTTTAGTATAATGTCCTCAAAGTTTACATGCTGTAGCATATTTTTCAGTTTTTTTTTTTTTTTTTTTTGAGACGGGATCTCATAGTCCAATCTAGTCTCGAACTGGGAATTTTTTTGCATCCACTTCGTGAGTGCTGAGATTCAAAGGGTGCACTACCACACCCAGTCATCATTGGACACGAGTTGCTTCCACATTCTGGCTATTATGAATAATGCAGCTATATCAAGGGTGCATAATCGAAACCTTGCTTTCAGCCAGGTGTGGTGTCTCATCCCTGTAATCCCAGCACTCAAGAAGCTGAGGCGAACCCCTACACAAAGCTAGCCCAGACTACATAGCGAAACCCTGTCTCAAAAAAAAAAAAAAAAAAAAAAAGACCTTGCTTTTAATTCTTTGGAGTATATACTCTAAAGCAGAACTGTTGGGTCATATTGTACAGTAATTCTGTTTTTTGCTTTAAGGAATTTCCACAATGTTTTCCATGTAGTTGTATCATTTAATATTTCCACCAACAATGTACATGGAGTCTAATTTCGCCACATCCTTGCCAACACTTACTGCCTATTTCATAGTAGTCATTTAATGGCTGTGAAAAGGGCTCTCATTGATTTGATTTGCAAGTTTCTAATTAGCAATGCTGAACACCTTTTCATGTTTTTGACCATTTGTGTATCTTCTTTAAAGAAATGTCTATTCAAGTCCTTGGCCAATTTTTTACTGGATTTTGTGTTGTTGTTGACTTGCTGGAAGATTTTTTACTAAGTCACTGAGGCTGGGCTGGAATTTTCAATCCTCTTGCCTCAGCCTCCTAGAAAGCAGAATTACAGATAAATGCCACTAAACCCAGCTGGTACTTAATTTCTTGATTCTATTAGAATCTACTATTTTTGTGACTGTCTAGGATGTCCAATTTTTTCCACTAGATTTGCCAGTACAAAAACCTAAATGATGTTTCCCTAGTGTGAGAAGCTGAAAGAGTAAATAAGATCCAAAATGTACAATAGATATAGTGAAATGGGAAGAAATTTTTCAAAAGGAAAGAAAAACTGGAATGGAGTAAAGGAGAAAAGAAGGAAGGGAAAAGCAAATATATATTATATATATATATATACACATACACATATATTTTATACATACACACACATATATATACACATACACGATAGTTAAGACAAACTACTAATTTCTCTTAATGCATTGAAAAGGAAGGTTTGTACAATATTGTTTGGATAATTAAATGTCTGTATTTGTACTCTGAGTAATTAAAAGATATCTATGCAATGTATTAATCACTGTTCCTCTATTGTTTTGCAATTTTTTCTCATTAAAATAAAATTTAAAAATCTGAAATAAAAAACTTAATGATTCACTTTTCCTACTGCCTGAACAGTTATTCTTCAACATTAAACTGTCTTGAATTCTAACATCTATTTCTAGATACCTATTATATTCTACTGAAATAATTTTGAGTCTCCAAATACCCATATTTTTTGCTTCACCAATCTGACTCCAGACCCTGAGAATGCATGTGTTTCTTCTGCTGAGTACAGGTAATAACGAACTCAATTCTGATCTTCTGGGGATATGATGTCTGTCATTAGTTGTGTTATAACATAGACTGCTTTAAAGATAGGATTTCAATTCATAGACAATTTGTATTTATATTCTCCGTTTTAGGGAGCATTCATGGAAAGATTGCTTAGAAGTTTACCCTCTAGTCATGGGAAAAATAATGTTAATTCCATTCTACATAATAGAAGGGAAAAGAGTAGGAAAACTGAATTTAATTAAGCAGCAATTCTATACAATGAATAATCTAGAGTCTATTATAGGAAGCACTTTCTAAGTATGATCAAAATCTATAGGCTGGTAAGTAGCAACTCTGTTAGTTTTTAGTATGGTCTCTTACGCAGGAATGCTTCAATATTTTTAAAAAATATTATATTATTTTAAATATTTTAAATCACAAGGGAATTTCTGTAACACTGAACAACAGTAGTTGTACATTTCTGTTACCTGAGGAAAAAAACCTCTGATCAGCTGATTTAGAATTTTCTTTTATTGATGTTAAACATACTTATTAAAAAAGTAGTGATATTTATAGGTACATTACTTGGTCCCCTAACAGTATCTGTTGCACATGATGGTTAGAAATCATCTATAATTAAATAGACTTCTCATCATATACTGTTCCAATACTTAATAATCAACAATCAAAAGTTGTGAAGACAGAGGAAAATTATTGACCGCACTGAAAATTCAACATTAGTACTGAGAATGGAGATTTCTCAAGGGGAAAAAAAGGATTAACTGACACATTACAAAAACAAAAAACAAAAAACAAAACCCCAAGCTCAAGTCTTGGTCTTTTTGAGAAAGGGTCTCACTATGCAGTTCAGGCTGGCCTTGAGCTCACTTTGTAGCTCAGGCTGGTCTTGAACTTGCAGCAATCTTTCTGCCTCAGCCTCAAGAGCACTGGGCCTACAGGCGTGCGCCACCGCACCCAACTACTTGGTTCTTAAGCTCTTAAGTGTCATTAATGTTTGGTAGATGGGTTGAACTGTCAAACCTAACAATATTAATTTGTTCTAGTTAAGAAATACAGGTTTTGGCATTAATTATGTTATTCTGATCTTGCTTAAAATGGATACTTGAATTTGCAGTACCTCTGAGTATAAAATGACAACATTAATTTTCAGTAGTTAGTCCTTCTGAAAAAGACAAATAGCAGTATGACAGTAAAAACTGACTCACCACTGTCCTCTGTTTGTTGGGCAGGAAGACTCTAACAATAGGTTTTTGTGGTGACTTGGGGTTGCTCCGTGACACATCTGTAGGATTTTGAAAAACTGAAAGAGATGAAGGTAGTACTGAAAGGCTAGAAGAAGAAGAAGATGTAACTGTGTCCAATGATGCAGAGCTAGAAACAGAAAAATCAGTTCCATTCCCGAGGGATTCCAGTAACTGCTGTTCTCTTTGTTGGAGGGCATCTAGCTTGCTGGTGTATTCTTCATAGGCCTGTAAAATAAAGTAGACTAACATTGAATCTTGACTTTCTCTTGGCTTTAACAAAACGAAACATGAAATTTCAGTCTTTGATTATAATTTTCTTATAATCTAGCTGGCAAGGTTTTAAGTGAAGTGCTATAAAGTGCTGAAAATACCATTAATAAATACTTGTACTTTAAATGGAAAAATTACTACAAGACAATACTACATTCCACTGAGAAACTTTATTTACATATATGATGTCTAGATGGTCCTTGAATATTAATTTAAAAAACACAGGATTTTCCGATCCAATAATAAGTTACCAAACCACATGTCTAGCATAAAATATTATAAGTATCCCTTATATAGAAGTACAGAATAAGTATCCCTTTTTCTATGAAATTTTATTTTCCAGAAAATTTGTAGGCATAAAACTGGCATGGTGATGCACTGTTGTAACCCTAGCATTTAGGAGGCTGAGGCAAGAGGATCTTGAGTTTGATGCCAGTCTGGGCTACCTAGTTCCAGGCTGGTCTTGACTACAGAGCAGGATCCTGTCAAAAAAATTTTTTTGTAAGCATATGAAGTTCTCTTTATTGGAACATTAAAAGAGGCTAAAGGAGATTAGGAGAGATCTTGTCAAAATACAAGACTGAGGGTCTATAGCGTCAGATTTCACTGTTAGCACTAAAAACTCCTTAAAAGGGTTTAGAAGATGTTTTAACCGCCACCTTCTTTCAGAAATAGCTATCAGTTAAAATACTTTATTCTCTAAAAACAAAAAACTGACTTTATCCTTACTATAGATCTGCTTAGAGAATAAGGACTGCATTTTAAAATGTGGCTTCCACTCTGCAAGCATGAAATTGTAGGGCTACTATCCACCAGAGCATCCTCAAAGAAGTTTCATTTGACTAGGGTATATGATCAAATGACCATCTAAGATACTGAACACTAAAGGAACAGAGTGATGCTCAAAGCACAAAGACAGAATGTGTGGAATGTGTGTCTAAAATTCTTTCAGACAGTGCCAATTCCTGCATTCATGGTCCACTCTGCGCCTTACCATCCCAGACAGATGTACTACTACGCATGTTAATGTAAGACCACAGAAAAAAAAAAATCAGAGTTTAATGTGGCATTTCCTGTCTGCCAGCCGGTTTACAATTAGGCCATGGAGAAGCAGAGATCTGTATTGTAATTAGTGCAGTATGAGTATTTATCACACAGGACAGATAAGCAGCATTCATGGTATCAGGAGGACAGGGAAGGGATAGGGATGAGAAACGTTAGTACTCAGGTAGAGGAAAATGAGAGAAGAACCTTTCTTCACACAGGAGTATTTTACAACAAAATAAGAAGGTAGGAACATATATGTAAGACACAGAGCAAAAACTATAGGCTGATATAGCCAAATGCTGTGTAATACATGAGACAGAATAAGGGATCAAGATGTGCTTGTAAGATTTAAATGAAGAACAGGTACACAGCAGAACAAGATTGAAATGGAGGTAAGAGAACAGGCTGTAGAATGGATATACCACACTATAAAGTGCAGACTTTATTCTACAAGCAAAGAAGAATTATCAAAGTTAGAGATGAATGAAAGAGAAATTCCATTTCAGTAAAGACCACAGAACAATGATATGCTATATCTTCCCACATTAAGGAAGCATAAAAGAAAATACTAAAATGAACTACTGAGGTAAGGGACCTAAACTGCATCAAAATGCCCTTTCCTTCCTTACAACCTACAAATTGTCCTGTAATTTTAAACTGTTTTATATTGTATTAGGGCATAAATACATCAATTTTTTCTGAGCTATGATTCCGCTTTTGGTTCCAATGGCTAATTAAGGATATCTCTCTCAGTACAATTCATTTATTAAATCTTCATTCAATAAATATATAGAGAGCACACAAATGCCCAACACTGTGTAAAAAAGACTGACTCATTTTTTACCCTTTGAAGGTTACAAATATTTAGTCTAGGAAAAAACAGGTTCCTGCTTGCATAAATCAAATATTCTTATTTATGTTCATTTGGGCAATTACATTTACTATATAAAATTAGTTTCAGGAAAGGTAGTCAATGGAAACAACACATTCCCAAATGCTTTCTTATCAAAATCTTAGCTTTAGTTTTTTTCTAATATGTTGATTGCTCCATTTTGGATTATTACAATTTCACTGCATTTACCAATGCTCTTCCTTTTGTTAAGTACAAAAGACATGCTTATTCTCCTCATTCTCACAGCTGTAGGCTACAAGGCACTTGCTTGGCTCATCCCACCTCCTTATTCTTGCTATATTCCCGTGTGAACTCTGACGACTCTTCTAATGCCTTAGAGTTACAAACCTTCAAGACCTACAGATACACGTACCACCATCTTACAATCTGCAACTTTTCATATCCCTGCATACACAAACTTACTCCATCTTGGTAAATATACATTTCAGAGTCACATCAATCTACTCAGGTCAGCTTTAGCTCCTCAGTTTTTCTGATTTGGGCTGTCTTCATCTTCCTTCCCATACTCTGTGGATTATCACTTCAATGATGCCCTAACTAAAATTTTAAGATTCTCTGGCAAATCTTTTTCTTTTCCTTTTTATGGAGACAGGGTCTTATTGTATTATGCAGTCCAGGCTGGCCTTGAACTCGATCTTCCTGTAGCCTTCCTGGGATTTAGGAGGCTTGTGTCACCACTCCCAGCTTCTAGCTACTTCTTGTTCTTTTATTAATAAATCTGCTAAATACAAATTTGTTCATTTATTCTACACACAGAGACAGACAGAGACAGATACAACACATTCCTCAGGCTACCAAACAATGCTAGAGAAAATTTTAAAAATACCCAAAAAACAAAACTAGGTCAGTTAGTTTCATTATCAATTCATGGAACTTAGATCTGGTCCTTTACAATGGTGAATGAAATATTTTACTTATTTTAAACAATATAACATGTTCTTTACAATATTTAATTCTAACCTTTTCTGTTTTCTCTGGGTCCCAACTTCAACCTTCAAACTTTACTCACACTGAAAATAATTACCTTTAACTTTACCCTAAAAGCTGTAATTTTTTTATTGTCTTAGCCTTCCAGAGTATGACACCAGTTAAAAGGTATTTGAACTGCATGATGAATGTAACTATGGACTGAAAATAGTACTAATGAAGATTTTAAAAATAAAAACGCACTAGTAATTCTTTTTGTGGTTGCTATTATTGTTACTAGATTATTTAACTGAGTTCTTGACATGATTCCCCTAACCTGTAGTGTGCATTTATCGCTGTGGTTTGAGGCTTTTAATTCTTCCGGGAAGATACCAAGAAGGGGAATAGCTGGATGGAACGCCTAGTCTTAGTTTTATAAGGAATATGTACACTGATTTCCACAGTGGTTGCATCAGTCTACATTCCCACCAATGGTGGAGAAGGGTTCCTTTTTCTCCAGAGCCCTGCCAACATCAAACAAAATGTTTTATCCACATGATGAAATATGCACTTATAAAGCAAAATGAAGTACTGATATGTACGACGACATGGACAAACTTTGAAAGCATTATGCTAATAGGTACAGGCAGAGTTCATGAACAAAACCCAGATCGCATGGAAAATACTTCAAAGAATCAACAACTAGGATCTTATCTTATTAAAAAGCTTTTGCACATCAAAAGAAATCACCAACAGAGTAAAGAGCCAACCTAGTGGGAAAAATTTAGCCAGTTATCCCTCAGACAAAGGACTTCTATCAAGAACATAAAGAACTGAAAAAAGTCAGACTCCCCCAATTCAAAGACCTAATCCAAAAATGAGCATGAGATGAAAACATACTTTTCAGATTAAGAAATACAAATGGCAAATAAATATATGAAAAAATTTTAATTATCATTGGCCATTCAAGAGACGCAAACTAAAATAACACTGAGATTTCATCTCACTCCAGAAAGAATGGCTATCATCAAGAAATCAACCAACAACAAATGCTGGAGGGGGTGTGGGGAAAAAAAGAACCCTTCTCCACTGTTGGTAGGAGTGCAGAATGGTGCAAGCACTGTGGAAATCAGCATGGAGATTCCTCAAAAAACTAGGATTAGAGGTCCCATTTGACCCAGCTGTTCCCCTTCTGGTATCTGACCAGAAGAATTAAAAACATCGCTCCACAATGATTTATGTGCACTCATGTTTATAGCAGCATAATTTGTAATAGCTAAAATCTTGGAAACAATCCATATGCCCATCAGCCAAGGAATGGATAAAAAAAGATATGGTCTTTTTATACAATGGAGTACTACTCAGCCATAAAGGACACAATTGAGACTTTTATAGGTAAATGGATGCAATTAGAGACCATACTCATAAGTGAAATAAATCAGATTCACATGTGTAAACATCATATTATGTCCCTGGTGTGAGAAACTGAAAGAGTAAATAAGATCTAAAATGTACAACAGATACTGTGAAATGGGAAGAAATTGTTCAAAAGGACAAAGAAACTAGTATGAGGAAAGGGGAAAGGAAGAGAAGGGAAAAGAAGAAAAAAAAACCAAGATAGTTACACTAGTAGTTTCTTTTAGCTCATTGAAAAGAAAGGTTTGTGCTAGTATTGTTTGGAGAATTTTTATGCCCATATCTTATACTCTGAGTAACTTTAAAGATAACAATACTCAATGTACTGTTATTCTGTTATGAAATTTTTATCTTTTTTCTATAAAAAAAAGCAGCCAGTCAGTCACAAAAGGCCACAGAATATATGATTCCACTTATAAAAAATGTCTCACAAAGCCAGGTGTTGGAGAGGATCATTACGAGTTTGAGATCAGCATGGGCTACAAAGTGAGCTCAAGGCCAACCTGAACTGTATAATGAGACCTTGTCTCAAAAAAAAAAAAAAAAAAAAAAAAGTGTCTCACAAGCAAATCCATAGAGATAAAAAGTAAATCAGTAGTTTCTCTGAAATAAAAGGAATAAGTGCTATTTGGGGGACAGTGATGAAAATGTTTTGGAATTAGTGGTAACGATTACATACACTTTCAGTAAGTTGATCTGATGTGAATTATTTTCAGTTATGAAGGAAAAGAAAAAATCCAAAGGTCTCCTTAATTTTAATGTAAGAAAAAAGTAAAAACTTTTATTTTTATAACCGTTCATTAAATTTATCCTTACTGATCTGAGCATGGTGGCACGTGCCTATAATTTTAGCCACTTGGAAGGAAGACTGAGGCAGGATAACCACAAGTTCAGGGCCAGCCTGGGCAACTTAGTGAAACTCTCGAATCAAAACAAAATTCTAATGGCCCTGAAGCAAGGCCAGCAGATCGCTGTAGCTGCTGGTCTCAAACAGGAGCCGAAAGAGAATTCTTTCTGTGGTCTGTTGGCCATTTCAGAACTTTGGAAATGGAATGGTCAGTTCATCAGAAAGAAATAGCAGGTGAGTGTGGCAGACTTTGGGGGGCCTGCAGGGGAGAGACCCTGGCATGTCGGGACCTGCA
>PVJX010010489.1:0-51429 GCA_004027295.1 Dolichotis patagonum
TCAGAAAGCCCTGTAATTCTTTCACTATATGCATGGCTTTATACTATTGTGTTATGTTTGATATTATTGTAATTGAAACTATGCTCAACTATAGCAGAGTAAGAGATATGGTGTTAGATACTGTTGATGTCCAGTTGACTTAATGTAAAGTACTGTGTTGCCTATGTTGTCCTTTTCTGATCTGCTCTGTACTGCCCCCCTTTTTTTTATTCTCTTTTAAATAAAAATATATATAAAAAAAGTCTTTTCCTGCTTACTTACTACTCTGAGATATTAAATTCTTGCCCTTGTGTGTAGAGAGCCTGAATTCAATGCTTGAAGGTATTACTCAGTGTGTGCAACCTTTTCAAGTTCCAAGAATCTGTCATCGGTGAAACTGGGATAACATCAGAAGCTACATTTCATAAAGTGATTGTGAAAAAAGTGACGGAATTTCATATAAAGGGCTTAGCACAAGATTTAGCACATTGCAGGAATGGTACTGACTTGCACTGTATTTAATTAAGGGAATTCTAGATAATTAATAATAATGAACAACTATTCTAGCCCATTCAGTATGCTTGCTCCTTTTCAACCTCAAACTTAGCTTCACTCCAGCTATAGAAGCTCTAAGGTGGGCTATGTTAACTATAAATCCTTCTGACAACTCATCTACTTACCTTGCCACTTACAAACTAATTTTTATAAACAGAATAAAATTTGAAAATAAACTATGAAATTGAAAGATTTTGAACTTGTTACTATGTGGGTCTAAATTGAAGCAAAGTCAGAATTAACCAGAATCATAAGTTATTCCTGGTTACAAATTCTGAGAGCAGTAACTAAAGTGAATGAAGACTTACGTATATGAAAATGAGATGAAATTCCACATTTTCCTGCTAGAATACTTTGGAGAACTATTTGTCATAATTGTTAATATTTATAATAATATGAAAATAATAATGTAATTAAATCATACCTTTATAAAATGGGTTATGACTAAGATCATTTTGTATAAATGGAGATTGGTAATTTCTCCTAAGAAATTGACTAGGGAAATAGGTTATATAGTAATTACAAAAGAAAATATGCAACATTTCTTTTTACTACTGAATTAGTGTTAAAGCTGTAAAATATTACATAATGGATTTATAAACATCACTTCAATCTCTCTTACCAATAATTTTTATTTTATGAAACAGGAATTTGTGTTAAATGCAATAGGTAAACATGGAGATTTATAATAATAATCTTAGCTCCATATTTCCTGGATATTTCTCCATTGATCTCCCCCCACCTACTTGAATGGAACTTTTGAAAGGAAGCAGATGTTATATCTTCTTAATGAGTATCAAATGCATGTGACCATGAAAGCGTCAACTGAATAAAAACATGAAAGAACCAGACTAGTATCATGATCTCAAAATGAGACTCTGGAATTCATGCAAAGCCAGAGGCTGTAACCATTAGATTTATGGTGACCTCAACACCTCTACATTTTATATGTTTGTGTGGCACTCATTTACTCTAGGAAAATGAACAATATAAAACAATCTTGAGAATTCAAAATGTTAGGAACCTTCCCATAGTATAATTGCAGATGCTTTTGTGAATTATTTAATATTTATTCATTTCTAGGTTGTTACAGATTAAAGGAGATGAAGTAGTTGACACCATCGCTTATTCTAGATTGAGTTTGTTTTGTGAATGGAAATTCCTTGGGGTGATACACATGAGTGTGAATGTGCCCAGTATCTGGCCATCACGGAGAATATCTGCTGGTAGCCTGTGGGGTAGAACTTCAGCTAAAGAAACAAGAACATCAGCAGAAAGGAAGCTATTTGTGATCTGACACCCTGAGAATTGACACTCCTGGCCTTGGGACTGATGACTCGGTTTTACACAGGACAAGATGCACCATGAATATCCACACTTCTTTTATAAGCCCTCTGTCACACTGGAATTAAATCTTTTTTATTCTCATCTGTGTTGCTCTATCCAAGAACTGATATGCTCTGTAAAAAATTAAGTGAGCTGGTATTTAAAAAACAAAAGAAAACGAGGAAAAAGGATAGGGAGATTTCTTCTAGACAATAGCATATGTAGCGCATTTGACTTCTCAGGAAAAGAAATCACAAATAATTGAAACAATTTTAATTGAAATTTAATTTAAGTTTCTTAAAGAGCACTTTCTATTACATACCAGCACAAAATAAATGTGGTTTTTTTTTTTTTCTGTTGTTGTTGTTGTTTTATGGTAGCAGGGATCAAACTTAAGACTTCGTGCTTGCTGGAAAGGCACTGTGCCGCTGAGCTATATCCCCAGCCCAATAAATCTAGTCTTAATGAGTGTCCAGGCTATCAAAAGTCAATGACACAGTTATAAGGAATCAAACTTCCACAAACTGATCAAAGTTCATAGATCCTGTAAATAGATCCCAGGGCATTGGGTGGCAAGTTTCTAGGGATTTTACTTTATCTTCAAATTCTAGCCAATCACAGAACTATTACCAGAGGCTTAAAAACGCATTCTTGTAGTCATACAGCACAGGAAAATGAGTAGACTAAGGATAGAAGTCCTGAGTCTTAGTTTCAGCTTAGTCTTCCAATAGCGGAAAGATTATTGGTAAATGAGCATTTTCCTGTCTCAGTTTCTTTACTTGTAAAACCAAGATGGGACAAGCTTATTCCTAAGGTCCATTTTTATCTCTAAAAACTTTAGCAATTTTTGATTTTCGACAGGCAGTCATGTTATACTTCCCCTTCTTTAGGGAAAAACACGTAACTATTTTTTTACGTAGAGCATTTAAGTGTACAATGTTTCCTGTGGTTTCTGTAAAGCTATTTTTATTTCACTAACCAAGAAACATAGTTGTTACCTAAATGAAGCACCATTGCAGAGATGCTGTATATTTTCTGGAGGCTGTAGTTAAGTAAAAATAAAGAATGTTCTTTGATGTATGGAATATGACCAAAACTTCAAAGTGTAATGAAAAAGCAGTGCTTATCCTCATTGGCAGAAGATGTGCTTTCACTAAATGTGCACTGTCTTTATTTTTAATCTCAAAACTGCATGCTGCCACAAAAAAATGCAATATCAGTCAAATAGTATATCTAAAGATAAGGTAAATTTAATTTTATTCTGGTTCAAATACAACTGACTTTTCAGACGTTTTGATGGTCTTCAGCTGGAATCATTATCTTATTAATAGACCATAGTTTTCAAAACTGTTGGCAGTAAAGACAGTACACAAAAATATATCTATCAAAATAGATATTTCTAATGACTAGTTGGAAGATGTGAATTATAATGAGAACCTTTAATTTATTTTGAGCTCCTAATTTATTAAAAATTTAAAAGAAGGCATAATTATTTTCTTCAGTCATATTCCATTATGCATACAGCTTATATCAGACTTTTTCAGTTAGATTAAAGCAGAAATTTCTTTCCTTCCCTAAGAGTATAATGTTCACAGTCTTGTCTACTCCTAAATGAGTCACCAGGTGCAGTGTTTGTTTTCTATAAATTTGTAACCATCAAAAAGCCTCTACATGATAAAACAGAGTCACATATGCATGACATACAGTACCCACAAATGACACATATGAAGTATACAAATGCATGCACCCCAGATAGACTAGATGTCTATCATCAAGCACTATATTGGACACTGGATAGACAGCAGTGATACAGAAAGACACAATTCTAATCCACATAGCTTATCCACAGGAAATTGATTGATTCAGTTGCATTTTCTTTCTTCTCATGCAAGTGTAAAAAAATCTGTAAATGAAGATCCTCAAGATAGCATATGCATGTTTCTTGCAAAACCATGCAACCATCCATGAAACCCAGAAGGAGAAACTATATGTTTATGGATTCCTATGGGAGCATGCACTTAAAATTCAAGAGAACTTTTAGCCGAGTTTCATATTCTTTTCTTGTTTTCTTTTTAAAAAGAAAAACACAAAATGGGTATAAATAATGCAGAATTTATAAAAAAGTAAGAAATCAACACTAGTTAATATATTAGATATTGTTATCTTAGAAGTAGTTGTTCAAAGTTACATGATTTAGGCATGAAAAAAATGATCAAACAATCAAAGAATGAGAGCACGAACTGTTCTTTTTGATGAACTTACAGGGATTAGTAGTATAGTTACCAACTTGTATATATATATATATATACACATATATATACAGTTGTTCTTTCCTTTAGAGCACTTTCTTTTCCTTTATTTTCTCTTTCAATTTTTTTACACTAGGGAGAGAATATGATATTTACAAATTTGAGTTTGATTTATTTCACTTATGAGTATGCATCCATTTATCTACAAAAGCCTTGTTTCTCTCCTTTATAGCTGAGTAATACTCCATTGTATAAAAATATGACATCTTTTTTTATGCATTCCATAGTTGATGGGCATTTGCGTGGTTTCCAAGATTTAGCTATTACAAATTGTGCTGTTATAAACATGGGTGCACATATATCACTGTGGCATGATATTTTCAATTCTTCTGGGAAAATACCCAGAAAGGGAATAGCTGGATTGAAAGAGACCTCCAATCCTAGTTTTCCGAGGAATCTCCACACTGATTTCCACTGAACTTCATTTGTTTAAGATTTGTACCCTTTGATAAGCAAGAAAGGCAGTATGATCTAATAGCTAACCAGCTTATAAGAATTGACATCCCAGTTCTTCTAAGTTTGAAAACTTAAATATGTGACATATCTTATTTCCCTCACTTTAATGTAAAATAAAGACTATACTGATATCTACCCCTCTGTTTTATTGTGTTTGCTGAGGGTTACCTGGATTAATACACTATAATACTTAAAATAGTGCTCAGTAAATGTTAGCTGGGTATGGCAGTGCATGCCGGAAATTCCAGGATTTAGGAGACTAAGGCAGGAAGATTGCTGTGAGTTTAATGCTGGCCTGGATTACATAGTGAATTTGAGTCCAGCCTGAACTATATAGTGAGACCCTGTCTCAAAAAAAAAAAAAAAAAGAAACAACAACAACAAAAAACAAAAAAAAAAACCCTAAAAAATGGCTCAGTGTGTTGGTGCATGTCTGTAATCTCAGCACTCAGCAGGCTGAGACGGAAGGATTGTCATAAATTCAAGGCCAGCCTAGGCTACATAGTGAGCTCATGGCCAGCCTGAACTACATAGAGAGACCCTGTCACCAAAAAACAAAAACAAAAATAAAACAAAACAAAAATTAGATGTTATTATATAGAAGATAATCCTACCCCAAGTGATACACCTTGGAGAATAGTTTTCTTTATATTTCTGTACAATAAATTATTTTATAGTTTTTACTTTTGTTATTGAGTGGAAACTTTTTCAAGGATGAAAAATACTACCTAATTTTGGTAAACTGTAAGATGGAAGCTGCTTCTAGGGGGATTTCTCCCTGAAGACTCTCCATGGCTTAATTTTGGACTTGCCACTTATGTGCTTGTGGGCTTCAGGTTTCCTATGCAACAAAAACACAAAACAGATATCATGAGGCTCTGATCTAATGGTAGCCCATAACACTGAGGGCTGGACTGCTAGTTGAAGTTTTTTCCTAGCAATTCAGGAGTGCCAATAATGAGTGGGCCAAGAAAGAGAGTTATGGCTCTTTGAAAACCCAAAAGGAGCAGTTCTCAGTCTGCACTTGACGTCTGAGGGTTTAGAAGACTATTTTGTGGTACATTTGAATCCCCAGTGTGCTGTGTTCCCAGGGAAGAAAACCAATAACAACAGATCGCGCAACACATACCATTTGTTAAATGGGCTTCCTAGCAAGTGAGGCTCTGGGAGGAATCTCACAATTTCCTGCCACTTTGTTTCACAAGGGTAAGCAAAGAGAGCTGTTTCTATTTCAGCTGCTTTCATTTCTTCAGGCTGTGTAGCTATGTCTTTGCCTTTATTTTTTGCTTCCAATCTAACACTTGTGTTAGTGTTACCTTTGCTCAAAAACCTTCAAATGAGATAAAGTCAAGTCAAACGTCCAGATATCACCTATCTTGAATTTTGGCGCGGAAGATATTTACCTTTTATTCTTGAAAAATTTATAGTGTGGAGGAGAATGATAGTAATCTAAATGAGGCAAGACATTGTGCCACAGAAATGCAGCACTCACATGGTTTTTATCCAAGCTTTCAAAGAACCATTTGTTGTCTGAATTTACTAACATTAATTTCTTTCACTGTAATGTGCTTTCATGTCACTAGAATAAACAAAGTTTAATAATTCCCTAGGGACCAGATTCCAGTTTCTGGCAGAATTTTGTAGCCAAGTCTTTGAAATACATTTTGTCTGATAAACATTGGTGTTTTAAAGATCTAATACCACATTTAGTTGTCTAAAACAGCCTGGTTTAATCCTTCAAAATGTAGCAGTTCATATTCAATAAGCTCTTTACCCTAATTAGCCGATCTTTGATGTTAGTTTTAATATTGTTGGGTCCCATTCATCATTTGAATGGATCCTTGTGGCTTGTCAGCTTACCCAGCAGGGAAAAGATTTGGAGTCTGAAAGCCTTGAGCTGATGATTATCTTGGCCTTGAGAGGGTACTATCCTGATTTGAGTGTCCTCACTTCTTGAGTACCTAATGTTCTCCCTTCCTGAATTCATTACGGAGTGATTAAACTGCCATTTCTAAAAAAAAAATCAAAACAATAATACATCAATAACTGAACCTTAGGGGAGATATTATTACTTATCACCCAATACCTGGAAAGAAGAATAGAAATGATTCTGAGAAATTCTCCTTTTGGTAGGTGAGAAAATTGAGTCAGAAGGATTTTTTTAATAACGGGGGCACTGATATATACGTGATATATATCATATATATCATGCATATATCATGTATATATATATATATATCAAAAACATGAGAGACAGAGAGAGCTTTAAGATGTTCAATGGAAAGCTTGATTTTAGAAATGGATAGAGTGAGAAAAAGATTTTTATAAAAGCAGAAAGGAAACAGGAATTTTTATAAATCTGGTGAAAGCATAGAAGAGATAAAGGGAGGGAGAGACAGGGTCTTTGGGGTCTATCATGAGTTGAGATGAAAGCGACAGGAGTTTACACTCTCTAAAACTGACATGTAAAGTTAATTGATTTTCCAACAGTAAGCCTCTTATTGATATATTCTATGTATTGAATATATATTTGACCCATTTCTCTTGTTTTGCTTCTTACACAGGCTCAGGAATATTTGTTCTGGGGAAGAAGGTGTGGCTAGGAGCTGACCAGAGAGACTGGATGAAGAGCCTGTGGAGAATGGCATGAGTACTGCAGTAGATAAACTCCAAGAAGTGCATGTGTAAGAGTAAGTAAGTCAGTGAAGTTTGAAAAAGGAAAAATGTAGTTAGGGAAAAGATAATTTTTTGCTATGATTCTAAAAGAAATCTAATATTCCATTTGGTTTCAGAAGTTCAGAACCCTGGAACTAAGAAAATTCTGTGGTTTCTCTAGAATTGTGTTATCTACATATTTTCGTGGATGCATTTCAATTAACCATTGTAAAGATTGTGAAGTTGAGGAACTTTCCAAGAAGTGGATTTAGCTCCACAACTTTTACTTTATTAGCGTTCATGTAAGTTTATTGTTTTAAAAATGTGGGAATATCTGTGGAAATATCTTCTTATTTTAAACATGACCTAAAGAAATTGCCTTTTGCACACTGGTACTCTGAAGACTAAAAGAGAAAGACAGTGTTTGGATCATTGCTATAGCCAATCACTAGCACTTTTCAGTCCTCTGTCTGTTAAAATGTGGTCATTAATGCTGTGATAGACCATAAGGATCTACAATTGAGCCTAGTTTCTTGTTATTAGAGTGGCCTGAGTACTTAGGTTACCTCTAACTCCGTGGCACAGTTTGGCCACATTCTACATTCCTACCTAATGTCCTCTCAGTCTACATACACAACATGGTCCACTAATTGTAATTAACTTTTCATTTTTGTCTTCAAACATATTTCAGTCCCATGCATTTGTATTTGCTATTCTTTCATCCTGAAATATCTTTTTTTGTTTTATAACCTAGGATCTATAGCTTATTCTTCAAAAATTTATTTAAAATTTGACTTCTTATGTAGAATCTTTCCTGGGCTGAATTAATAAAGCATTCAGTTGTGATTATCAAGGCCATGTGCTCACAATATTTTTTAATCTTTTTAACCTTTTTTGCTTTGTTACTAAAACATATGCCACTGGCACTTGTCTTGACCAATTTCCCTAAATGCAAATATATATTTAATATCCATTTCAAAATACTTTGATGTACAGATAAATTTTAAACCAAGACTAGCTTATTTTTAAAAATAAGTCTACATATCAGTTTTTTCCCAAATTCCAAAATCAGGCCTGTGCATTTTTACATGACTAGTCTAAAGATTCTTTTCAAATTCCTTTGGCATTGGGCAGTAGTGTTCAAGGACTCTATTTTTCATAATTGATGATGGCAATTTAAACAGTTTCACATTTTGAATTGATAGAATAATTTTGAATGTATTGAAGAATACTAGGGTTTCTTATTTGATTAGACTTTTGCCTTTGCTTTTTCTTTTACTGAATTACATATAACCTCAAAATTAAATTCCTTCAGAAATTGTCTGAAAGCGTTTACTAGTCAAATATTCAGAATTTATCTAATAGTTTATCAGGATCTGCACAGTCCACTGAACTCTTTCAACTTCTGGAATTCTGTGATTCCTTCTAAAATTTGGCAACTTTCACTGCCTTAATTGCATGGCTTGTCATGTGACAGCTGTTGACTCTTAGAGAACTTTTAATGGAAAGTCATAATTTATTGTTTTTGAAGACAGTAAAAGCAACAGCAGCATAAATTTATGGTAATGTTTAACAGTTTCTTTTTCATGCTCATTCTCCAACATCTTATTTTTTCTTATTTTCTTCCTGAGAGGAGATTTGAGGAATCGCTAATGCTTTACAAGAATCAAGTAATGCAGGCATTACAACATGAAATCTAAAATGTTAAGGAATGGGTTATTAAGATAACTTTCCTTTGATTCTGAAACTTAACTCTTGAGAAAAAAGTGTGGGCATTTCATTAGCACATGAAAATGTAGCAGCAAAATCTGAAAAGAAAAGAATATTGTGTTTTTTAAAAAAATTAAATATTAAAGTGACATCTTCATTTTAATAAAGAAACTGAGATAGAGCGATTAAGACCTTTTTCAATATCATGTGACAAAATTATCTCCAAAACCTGAAAAATTTCAGAGGCAAGGAAGCTGGCCTAGCTGCAACAGAGAAGATCAGGTTTTGTTTAGTTTTAGGAGCATAAGAACATTGGTATGTACAATTGCCTTGAGTGAGGATGCACATATTGGTTACATCTGCATGTTCTCTCAAACAATCCCCCACATATGGTTATGAATCATAAGAAACATTGATTATGAGATATAAGTGAAATGAGCTCCATGTTTCAGTGACTTAACTTTGTATCCCATTTCCCATTTAAGCTCTACTTTTAGCTGTATTGCCCCTGGCCCAACACATGCTAACTGAATAGTTTCAGACTCAGTACATATAAAAATAATAGACAAGCACCCAAGCAGGAGATACGTACTCCCTTATTTTGTAATATATTGTTTCTAACAGCAAAAATTTGGAAGCTACCTATTTATACACAAAATAAGACTTTAAAATAAATTATGATGTTTCCCAATGTATTATATATTCATAAGTGAAAGAAAACCCAGAGACATAATAATATATACATTATGCTTGTAGGAATTTTACAATATTTATGTTTGTATATGCAAAATTTCCAGAAGAGAGTATAATTTAATAGTGGTCACTTGTATGAAGAAGACTTGGAATTATGGAGTAAAAGGAGGTCATCTTTCATTATATGTCATTTATATGCAACATTTTCTCCCCTATTATTATATTTTCACATAATTAAAAAAGCACATATATCACCTATAACACATTTCCCATTAAAGTTTAAGTGAAATATGAAAATAAAAATTTTCTCTCAATTTTTTTTCTTCTTTTGTTTGTTGTACTGTATTTTATCTGTTTGCTTTCAGATCCATTTCTCTCCCTTCCTGATAGTTGGCATAGTAGGATACCATGCAAACTACATTCCCAAGTTCCTTTACCAGCTGGTTTCTATTTAAGATTAACCAGTTGAAGGTGCTGGAAAGATAAAGAAGGGCCTAGCTCTTTGCTAATGGTGACAGCTCTGTTTGGATCTCCTCTGGGATTCCAGCTCCCTCTGTTGTCCCAACTTCTAGGAGGCAATTCTGTCTGAGTTCTAGCATCCTGGGTGGGTTTAGCTCATGGACTACTCTAGCTTGAGTAGTATCCCTCCTTTGTTCTTCTAGTCTAATAATATTAGTGGTTTTCTGCTCTTGTTAACTTTTAGGTAACTTTCCCCCCCACTGTTTGTTGTTTTGGCTACTCTAATTCTATATTGCCTAGTTCCTATGTTACATTTTCTGTGTTGAATTATGTCAGGATTCTATTTTAGGAGAAGCCATGACTGATAAATTCACTATTTTAAATGAAAATTTTTTTCTGTCATTTTTTGAATAAGCCATTATGACAATTAACTGTAAATATGAATTTTATTATGTGTAACCTTATTTATTTCCTTATTTTCTTTTTTATTTCTAAACATTTAACCCAATGACCTTGACTGGGAATTAGAACCAAGAACACTTAAGACCCCAGGCTTTTAATTTGGATATTTTAGTTTTGATTTCCTTTTTAAGTCAAGAGTTGAAATGTTTCATTTCTTGGTGTGTTGTTTTAATTCTTATTGTAAATTTCTAGTGTCATGTTATTGAGATTACAAAATATGGTCTATGCTATGTGACAGTGGGTAACTTTTTGAGGTTTTTCTTTAGAGGTTATTACACTGCCAACTTTAATATGGTTTCCATGTATTCATAAGTTTTGCTTCATTTGACTTTGTATATGTATATGTATGTAAAATCTACATTATTAGGTTGCTTTTTTCTGTATTAGTATGCATTTTAAATCTGTATCACCTTTCAAGGATTATGTTTTTTATTACTATACATTTCTGTCTATTTCTTTTCAGTTTTTGTTTTATGCATTTTGATGATACATTATTTTGTCCTCAGAGTCAGGATCATTAAATTTACCCTATAGATTGGATAATTCATTATCATCAAATCCCCTTTTTTGAATTAGCACAATGCTTGTTTTAAATTTGAATTTATTACTTATTAACATTTTCTATTTTCTTCTA
This sequence comes from Dolichotis patagonum, assembly GCA_004027295.1. Lineage (NCBI taxonomy): Eukaryota > Metazoa > Chordata > Mammalia > Rodentia > Caviidae > Dolichotis > Dolichotis patagonum. The sequence goes on from PVJX010010489.1 coordinate 11,239, forward strand.
ATATAACTTCAATTTTTTTCTCTTTAGTTTTGTTCTCGTCACATAAATGTATATCAGAGCTTGTTTATCTGCCATATGCACTTTCATTTCTCTTTAATTACTTTGTCTAATGATTTCTAGTTCATTATTCACATTCTACTAATTTGACTTGATGTTTTCAAGTCTAACCTCCATAATTTATTCTGTAGTTTTGGCAGTATTCATTAAAAACTTCTGCTTCTAAAATTTATTTCATTTCTTAATGGATCATTTTATTGATTTATTTTTTCAGTTTCTTGGTTGAGTTTTGTCAGCTCACTTTCAATATCCTTTTGTTGGCTTTGTTCTTTGAGCTATTTTTTAAAATCAAAGTACTTTACTTAATTTATAAAGTATCACCAAAATGTGTTTGACGAAGTCACATTTCATCTATAATTATTACATGTGATTTTTGTGTGCTTTTTAATACTACTTTTTTCTTGAAATAGTTACCCAGGTTGGTTTTGTGCCAGTTCCTTTCTGATATTTTTGTCATCTTTAAATGGTCCCATTCTATCAAAGCTTGTTGAGAAGGAGTCTGAGAGAGTAGTAGGGAAGCAAGTCCAAGCAACAAGTACTTTATTATGTTGATGATATTTCAATTCTTTTTCTAAAATTTCTGCCAGAGGCAGAGTTTCATTTGCTTCCCTTATGGATATGCCCTTTTAATTTACTTATCTCGCAATAGAGCAATGTCCTGGGAATTAATATCAATTTTCAACAGTAACTGTACAACAGCAAATGATTGTCATTGATCATTTTGCTTTCCAATATACCAGCCTACTCGTTTTAAAAATGATATTTCTGCTTCTTTCCTCACTTGGCCTCATATTGCTTGTCATTTTACAACTTGCTGTCTCAAATGAGAAACCACGGGTCAGATTCCTTAGGGCTGTGTTGCTTTCTTTTGTAGAATTCCATGCTCTGCCTGAGGTCTATAAGGTATGCATCTATTATGCTCAATTGAATCCAAATCTCACAATATTACTGCTAGTTTTGGGCTTACTATTGTTGTTGCTAATATAATTTAAAATGGAATTTCCTTATGTTTCTTTTCTTTTCTTTTTTTTTTTTTTGCAGACCTTTTCAGAGAATAAAATAAGAGGTAAAAACACCTTTATTTTGCAATCTCTAAATCTTAAGTCTGTAGGCCAGTGGTTGTCAAGCTTGAAATAAACATTTAAAAACCTATCCCAGAGAATTTCTGGTTCAGTGTATCTGAAGTAGGGCCCTAGGGTTTTCACTCATATAAGTTCCCAACCAAAGCTGATGCCATTTGACTAGGCACCACACTTTGCAAAATCTTGAAGTTGTTTATTTGTTTAATAGGAGTACCATTTCTGGTCTTCTCTTGAGATAGATTTGAATCCCGTCATGCATGTCAGTTGGAGTTTAGTTGTTCATGTAGGAAGAGAAATTGGCATATGCTTTGTGATATTGCTGTGTAAAGATTTTCCAGGGAAAATGATCATGGCCTTTGACTCAGTGAAGAATGTTTTGCTCACTTTTCCCTCTCAAATCACCAATTTTACTCAAGATTATGCATTATTTTCCAGTTGGTCTCAAATTTTCCAAATGTAATGAATACATGGTCTTATATGTTGATAATGTATATTGGTACTTTTCTACCTTGAAGGTCAATGCATAGATTTCAGTCTTAAATTACCTAGTAGATCTCTACTAATTAAACAGAGTTTTGCCATGTGGCTAAAAATATTGCATTTGAATGCTTTCACTCTGAACAATATATTTTCAGATTTGACAGTTTAATGATTTTCTCATTCCTATCTCAATTTCCCTCCCTTCCGCAATACAGGAGGGAGATTGGCCCAGTAAATTCCGTATTTTAACTGGCAGAAGGTCCCAGGACACTTGAAACTGTGATTCAGGTTCATCTGGAGAAAACTGAGATTTGAAAAAGTAACTTTTTTTCAGTGCTGAGGATCAAATTGATAGCCTCATGTATGTAAAATGAGCACTTTGCTATTGAGATACATCCACAGCCAAGGTAATAAATTTTTTATTTCATATTAATTATGAAACTTCTGCATGAATAATTTTAATTGGGTGAATGAACTAATAAACGTGAAAATTCAGGAACTGTAACTGGGAAAATAATTTAATCTTTTGTTTGCAGATTATGGTCACTTTTTTCCATGGTGTGGTTTCTGCTGCTGTCTATAAATTTTTGTAAGCCACTTTGCATACAGAGTTCATACATGAATCTGTGTTTGAAGCTGATGGATAATTCTGGTATTTGTTAATATAACAAGAAATGTTGATCTGTAATAATAAGAAGCTTTGATGGCTGGAAAAGTATTATAATCCCCTTTCCAAAAAAATTAAAGGGCAGAATAGGCCCTTGTTTCAGCAGAAGTTCCAGACGCATTTACTGAGTTTAAACTGAGTTCAGCATAGTGTGCCTGGGAAAACTATTTGAAGATATGCACCGTTGTCAGAAGAGCCAAAAGAATGAGTACATCACAACATTTTCAATTCTTTCATAGTTTATCTTTACAATCTTTGTCCAATAGACACAGTCCATGACCATGTAGATAACTATAAATTTATGGAAATAATCATTAATATCAAGAAGAAAAACAAGGATCAAGTCAAAAGGTTACTTTAAAGATCAGCTGGAATAAATAAAAGATTTTGGTAAAATATCAAGATGACAACTCTCAGGCCTTCCAAAAATACCTTTCTTCTTGTGGGGCCTGACTCCCTGGTTTCAGATGTAACCGCAAGTGTGAATTCTACAGCTGGCTGCCAGGGATCTACCACCCAGCCCTGCCAACCCTCACATGCTTTCACATGACGAAGAACTGTTCCTCTTATCTAGTGTGTGGCTGCTGTTAGACATACTTGATCACACCAAAGGTTAAAGTTATTTAATTATGTAGTAGTCATGTCTCTCCTAACTGTAAAACCTTTCTCATACCTGTCACTTCAACAGGGTGCACTTTGCATTTCTAAGGAGGGGATAGAGACTCTCCAACACACAGCCTTAGAATTTCTGCTGGTGCCTACATGTGTTCAGCAGTGTGATCTATCTGTAATTTCTCATTACAGATTTTCTTTTTTCATTTGTGCCTCTATTCAATGGAATTGTTTCTTTTTCTCACTCAAAATGCATTATTACTAATGTTTAAAAGAATAACTGCTGGGAATGAGGAGACTGAGGCACGAACATCACAAAGTTCATTTGAGCCGAGCCTGAACAATTCAGTGGCTTAGTGAGGGTTTGCTTCAAAAACTAAAAGGGCTGAGGACACAGCTCCATGCAAAGGACCTGGGTTCAATCCTCAATACTAAAAACAAAACAAAACAAAACAAAACAAAACAGATACCAAAACTGAACTGAAAATGAAACAAAAAACACAAAAGCCATCTAATTTTTATAACAATTTTAGTAGTATAGATCTTACATTTTCATTTCACAGGTAAGAAACTAAAGATTTAGAGATAAGATCTTCCAGCTTGAATGTGGCAGCACTATGTAGAATTCAAAATGAGATTTGTTTTAATCTAAAACCCATAGTCTGTTCCCTATACTACTGTATGATTTGACTTTTCTTCATTCTTTCTTACACACAAAAAAAACTAGAAATAAAATTTCTAATAGAATACAATGGTCTATGACCAAGATGTTGATGTATTAGAATGACTTACTAATTTCCAGAAACTAAAGTGAATAATGAATGGGCTCATTGAGAAGTTTCAAAGTGATGTATAATGATTTGTCAAGCTGCCCGATCCAAGATGAATGGTGTAGAGTGATCTGGCTGGCATAAACCCAGCTGACAGAAAGCTACCCGCAGTTTAGTTGCTTGATTTTATACAAGTCAGCTTGCTTAGAGTGTAGGATAGGAACATCTGACTCAACAAAGAGACTGACTAGTTGAGAACATCTATGGTGCTTAACAAATCTCAGAGATTTGACTAAGGAAGTAGAAAGCAGATTTAGCTTGGCATGTGAAGCTGCCAATTGAAATCATTTCAAGTATGCAACCTAGAATTGTTTCACCCCCAAAAAAGGACTAATATGGGAATCATGGCTCATAAAGACCCCTCCGGAAGTTCTTCACATTACTATGAGTATCATTCCTTCTCACAAGCTAAATGTACATGTAGCTCAGGAACAAAGCATTCTAGCTATGTATTTGTTGAAGATTAAGCCTGCATTGGAATTTTATAGCATCAATCGAAGTAGAAAATAAAAGAATTTATTGAGTCAAAGTGCAGGAATTATTCTGTAAATGCCATGTCTCCAGATTAACTGACTAGTCAAAAGCTCTCCCAACCAGTTGGCTTTATAAGGATGTATATTTATGCTATTATATTTTAACAATACTGCTAAAAATTAGTTATACATATTGATGCCTTCATTTAAGAAATAGTAGAAAATCCACCAGGAAAAATGAAATGAGAGCATTTTATGAAAGTTTTGCAAAACATGAAGGTAAATATGAGGCTTATGAAGTCAGAATTAAATTCTACTTTCCCAGATTATTCTTCTACTTTGAAGTACTTATAACAGTAAAAATCTACCATATTGTCACCCTAACCTTAGATTTAGATAAATTTGTGTTGCTTATTTGTTTTCCACTGTGCGGTACTTTGCTATAGCAGCCCAAACTGATGTAGATACTATGGCTTTTAGGTAATTATCAAACACAATATTTAATAGTCTCCGAACCTTCATGTTTATGACCCATATACCAGTCCTTCTTGCTTCCGAGGCTTCTCTCCTCCATGTTGTGCATGGCACTTTGTATGTATACTTAAGTTATCATACACTACTTTTATTTACACCTTCATGTCTCTCAGTAAGCAGTATTTAAAGGCCAGAGGCTGAATCATATAACACATATAACATATCCTACAATGTCCTTCTCTCCCCAGTTACTTTACTCATATTAGTGTGAAGGAATTATTATGTCTATTGATACTTTGACATTTGACCTGTTTCAGATGGGGAGAGGAGGGAGCAAGATGTGAGTCTGAACTAGGGAGGTAGGGAGCAGAGGAAATGACAATGGTCAACTTCCATTTGTCTCAGGGACTGTTTTCAATTCCTATTGTTAAGGAAGTAAGTACCAAATACTGACTGTTGAAGAGTTTTGGAGATTCTGGGTAGAAGAGATTCCTAGGAACCCCTGTGGAAGGGAGGTATAGATTTGGGAGAGGAATGTGTTTGCAATCTACAGACTTTGGAGCTCTAGAGGTAGCTTTCCTGGTGGCATGCTAGAATTCTCAGGGCCAGCAGAGCTGGACCGAGGCTTCTTGGGCTTGAAGAAGTATTTATGTTGTGGCATCTACAAGCAACTGAGCTTCCTTTTGAAGTTCCTGGGAAGTTGTTGGCCACTCCAGCCTATTGTCAAGAGGTGGAATAGATACAGATTCTGCTCTAGAATTTCAAATGGATCAACAGCTATGGACTATCCCTGTCTTTGCAGTGAGAAGTGATACTCTGGTAGGGACGGCGTCAGGGGCTGGATATTGTTCTGATTACAGGAAAAGCCAAAAGATTCTGTATTGGGGTTAGAGGGTGTATTATGGCCTATATTAGCCAGAATTCCTTTAATTTTGGAATAAATGAAACACAAAACCCAGATAGTAATTCCTATAGAGAAGGACATTGAGCCCCCTGGAGGCACGAATGAACAGGAACACAACAAAGACTTTCGGTCATGGCTTTGGTTTCTGTGAAGGTGATATGAAAAATAATAGAAAGAAAGCAGTGACTTATCATCCTTGTTAAGCATTTCTCCTGTTCTCCTCCCCAGCATCTTTGCAAGATGCCTTTCATTAGCCAAAGCCAGAATTTCACTGGGGACTTGGGGAACACATCCTGAAGGAATCAGTATTTTCTTACCTTTATTGATTGTTTGATTGATTGATCGAGACAAGATTTCACTATGCAGTTTAGGCTTTCCATGACCTCATTTTGACTTGAACACACAGAGATCCTCCTGCCTCAGCTTCCTGAGTGCTGGGATTACAGACAGGCCCCCCTACCTGGCTGGATCAGTATTTGTCTTGAAACAGAGTAGACTAGGGGCAGAAGAGGAACGAAGAGCAGCCTATTCTGTATAGTAATCTTCTGGGTTATATGATAAAAGAAAATTGTAAATGTGTGAAAGTGTGTGCATGAATGAGAGAGAAAGACAGAGAGACAAGGACAGAAACAGAGACTGAGAGACAGAGAAAGGTAGGGTAGTGATTGGAAGGGAGTCTGAAATTGAGAGAAATTCTTAACTTTACTGCCAGAAGAACAGAAGTTTATGCTGGCTTGATACTCAATTTTCAGACCAAGGGATCATATTCAATATGAATTCATTTTACAGACTTCAATAAACATTAGAATCTGCCACCAGTTCAGATGGACTTATCTGAAATTGTATTCCAAGTGAGAGTAGCAGATAGACTTTTATTCTAAAATGTAGAAGCAATCAGACAATTGAGCAGTGTTTGGTCTTTACAGTAAAATGGTAACACTCATTTCTCAGTATAGTAATCATGGAAGAATCAGAGGAAGTAGGTGTATTTTCATGTTTTAATTTATTCATAGTCTTGTCACCAAGGAAGGGCAAACTTGTTTTTATAAAATACAGTTTGGCTTAAAGGTTTACATAAAAATCAACTATTTAAGGGCTCAAAATATTTAATTAGCCTTTTTTCTTTTTATTTTCATATGTCTCTTGCTTTTTCCATTTTCAGCCAAAAGAGACAGTACTGAAATGTCATTAAAAAATGTTGATTTTGCAGTATTTCTCTGCCTTTGAGAACAGGAAATACCTAGAATTCTGCTAGTAAGAGGGTTCTTATGAAATTCCTCATGTAATTTTATAATGAAGGGAGTTAAATATGTTCAGATGAATATCCAGCATTGGGAACTTTGTCACTATGGTGCTTCAGATCCATGGATATTTCCCCAAAATATTTCCTCTTCCATATGTTAGGGAATTACATTTAAGATCAAGTAATGAGGATAATTGAGTCTGTGCTGGTTTTGGATTTCATACTCCTTATGAATGTGAAATAGATTAAATAGAGGACACTTGAGAAGTAATGAATTCCAACAATAATATCAATTGTAACAAAAAATCCAAGCAAGTGAGTTTTCAACAGCATTAAAGTGATATCGACATTTTCTTTTTTAAGAGGAGAGACATTTGGGCTAGTAGGAAGTAACAGTGCACTCTCTGAAGACTCTTAGGCTACCTAAACTGAATTTTGGTTTGCATGGTGAACTTCTGGTCATTCAAATTATTGAACTGATTTAATAATAATTTCACAAAACAGTGTCATATCATGGCCCAAATTAAAAATTGTGTTGTTCTCATGTCCTTATATAATGGAAGAGCATTACTTCTCTTTTTGGTTTCTAGTTACTTTAGATGGATTCTTTATGCTTACACTTACCCAAACTGCAGATAATTTGACTGGTTTAGTCAACATTTGAAGAGGAAAAACTAAAGCACCCTAATATTTGTGAGTTACATTCCAGTAACTTTGTAAGGTGCTTGGAAGTGCTTGGAGGAAGAACAGACATTACTCAGCTGACAGACTCTTGGAGCTACAGGCTGCTGTCAGTGATCAGAACCGGATGGAGATGATACGTGGCAGGAGTCCTGGCATAAAGAAACTAGCCTGGTTTTGGAGTCAAATTTCTTATGCATTCTCAAATCCAGTCCCTATCCTCCTGTCAGTGCTACAGAGAAGCTATCTATGTGAATTAATTCCGATCCACATTCTTCCTAGGCTTGACTCTGAAAGGCAAGGGCACAACATAGGAGGGTGAGAGGGAAAAAAATAATCAAGGCACTTATCTCCACCTTTCTTTCTTTAAGGATGTTGAGTAACTGTATCTTCTGTGGAAATCCAGCTCTTTCCAAATAGCTTGTTCTTCCATGGCCCAAACCCCTACTCTCTGAGCCTATGCTGTATCACCTTCTACTTTAGCTTCTGGATCTAAGGACATGATTTCTTGACTTGGTGCCTCCAGTTCTGAGACTTTAAGAGTTTCTTATAGATGGAAATTCCCTATTTGGTTGCTTTTCCTCTTGATATTTGTTTTTTGGGCTTTTCAAACATCTTTGTGACTAATATTCCAAGGTAAACTTTCGGTTGAGTTATCTAGTGTAGGCATGAATGATACAGAGCCTGATGGATGCAAGTTAAAGTCTTTGTTTGACGCATTATGAACAGAATATTTGGGCAAATCATTAAAAGTATGTAAGGCCATTTTTCCAAAATAGTAATGGGGTTTTAGAAGGTGTCTATCATGGTACTAAGGTCATTGAAAGCATCCAGTAAAGTTAGCTATTAAGCCTATGATTAAAAAATTACCACACTTTACTGTAAACTGTATAATACAGAGAACCTTAGGGAAAAAAGAAATGTATCATGATTGCATGAGTAAAACATTCATTTAAAAGGCTGTGTGGGATGTTGCAAAGGTCATGGAATACAAATTAGAGTTGTTTGGATATAGTGTCCATGGAGAAGAGCAGATTGTCTGGAAGAAAAAGATGACACAGAGTGTATTCCAGGGGAAGAGTTAATTGTGAGATATGAGTAATTGACTAAATGACCTTGAGGTGTGCCTGTGAAACAAGAAGAGTGGGCCCCAAGTAGTTACAAAAGCCAAAGGCACATAAAGATGGCTTTCATCTGTGGAAAACCTCAGCAGACTAGGTCAAGCCAAACTATCAAGTGAGAATAGTCCCTTGTGTGCAAGACTGCTGTTTGTCCCTTGTTGCTACAGTTTTGCTAATGTACTTTTAATATAATGTGAGAAGTCTTCTATAACAGGCCTAGTGATTAAAAGTGGGAACCTGGTTAAATAGAAAAAAACATGCAAGTTTACCCTAGTTCAGAGAACCATTTTCAGAGAGAATTGTTTTAATTGACAAATTTCAATTAACTTAGATAAGTTTTTAATATCTTTCCTTTTACTGAAAATATCAAATGTAGAAATAAGTTTATTAGTGTTATACACATGAAATTTATAATATGACAGATTCATTTGTATAAATTTTGATGGAAAAAGATTAGTTAACTTTGGTAAATTAAATGTGCTTACAGTATAACATGAGCTTAGAATATAGTAGTGCAAAATTTAGTGCCTGTTAAATTAAATGTGTATTAAATCAAAACACTGACAATATGAAATGATATATTTTCCAAAAATGTAATAAGACAATACCACATAAACATCAATGCCTTATGGAATAATAAGTTGAGTACTAAAAAATATGACACAAATGTAAGATATTATTGTTATTTGTAAAGTACCTTCAGTAACATAGTAAAAGTTGTTGACATTAATCATTAATCATATTTTTAATCTTGCAAAGAAGGGAATGTCAGGTATTTATATCTTTGCTATATATCTCAGTAATTTATGGTGTACTATAGAGGTCATGGGAAATATAAATCCAAAACAGACTTGCATTTTGATGATATTACATTTGGGTAGAATGGAAACATCCCAGTTTAGAGATATTATAATAACCTCTTTCTCTATACCATAAAGCGTGTAGGTTGAGTCTGCCTTTCAGAGCACTTGCTCTTTCCTGATCACAGAGGACAGGGAATCATCCGAGAATCCACCTCCCTTAGGCTAGTTCACATTATCTTTATCCTTAGGCTAAATGTGGTCTCTAGGGAACTGTATATGCAGTTGCTTTGAGTTCAGTGCCTGACAAGGGAAGCCCTATTATGTGTATGTAGAGAGAGTACTTGTATCACTTACCATGAGGGAAAGCTGCTGCATTTTGTATTAGGGTAGACTGGAGGAAACTTTTCATTCTAAAGGTACACTCATCAAGAGTACTGGGAACACTTGGAAATATAGATTTGGGGATAAACACATATGGAAAGTTCAAGTCAGAAAAATGTCTAATAGTTTAGTCTTATTTACACAAAGGTTAAAGTTAATGACATTTGGTTAACCACCACGTTATGAAATATTCCTTTATGAACTTACAGTACTTCATAGGACTCTTTTGCTAATGTTTTCTACCTTACCTTTTTCTATACTCAAGTAAACCTTCCCTAAGAAGGAAGATAATTTAACATGCTGACTAGACAAACCTATTGTTTTATGTTGGAAAAAACAACACAGAAATTCCTAAATGAAAATAAAATGGAGTTCCTTTCAAATATACTGGTATCTTGAGATTTTAATTTTCAAAGAAGTTATCTTGAAATGTGTTTCCAAATAGTCCAATATGAGTATCCTGAAATGCTTGAAGACATTTGGCACTGCTTACAAAAACTTAATTTGTCATTTATTCAAATTACTCTATATGAGGAGAAAATAACTCAGTAGTTGAGTGAAAATAAAATTCCTAATGATTCTCATTTACCTAACTGCTTTCTCAAAGAATAAGCATAAACAATAAAATAGAAAGTTCAGAAAGTTACAAATCATGCTTATGTCCATAGTCTCCCTCTCACTCTGCATAGCTTTATAGTTTCTATTTTGAACCCCTGTCATATACTGCTCTATCATTACCAACTTTATTAAAATATAATAGTCACCCACTTTTCATTGTTTGCTCCTTCTCCTGCTCTTTCATTTTATATTCTCTTCTCTTCTGTTTCATTTTTTTCTTTCTACTCTCCTCTGCCTTCCCTTTTTCAACAAATATGTCCCTTTTAAGCACTCTTTTTCTGAGGATATGGATAAAGATAAGCTGGAAATAGTGAATTAAAAATGCAATGCATTTAAAAAATTAGAAATTATTACAAAGACTCTGTGAGGAAGATGGTTAGCAAAGAGATGTTCTAGCAATGTTGAATCCATCAATCTGGCTGAAGTGAAAAGAAATAATGAAGGTAATTGGAAGATGGTAAGAGATCAACCAGATTATGAAAACTCATGAGTGCTGGGCTTAGATTTAATTTTTATACTCTAGAGAACTATCACTAGTACCTAAATCACAACATATGCTTGAGTGTTTTGAGAAGATAAACATATTAATTAAAGTACAGTTTCAGCTATTATAACAGATACCAATAGTGAATGTGGCTTCAATAAGATCAAAGTTTATTTTTCAGTCTATTAACAGTTAAGGCTTAAGTAATCTAGATTGTAGGTTGACTCCACAGAGTCCAGGTTTTAAGATGCTTCTAGATTGTTGCTTCAGCATCCTCAGGGCCTGCTTTTAACCCCACATTCCACGACAGCTTACCTCCACTTCCACATATCTACTACAGGAAAGCAAGGTGAAGAGGGCAAGGACGCAGCTGAAATACTAGTGTTCTATTGGTATTGAAAGAATACTGGGGTACAAGGGTCAAACATCATTAACCTGAAAGACAGCAACGTGCCATGTGTGTGTGTGTGTGTGTGTGTGTGTGCATTAGAATAGGGTATCTGGTCTTGTCTCTTAAATCCCGTCTTAGTACTTGCTTATTAGTGTTCTGAACCAAGTGTTCCCTGGTCTCATGGGAGAAAACTAGATCACTGCATGGAAAGATTCTGCTTAGAAGGAAACGCAAGCTGGTAGAGTAGAAGATTAGCAGACTCAATGTCAAGGGAGTTGGATTAAGTTTCAATTCATTACAACTTGGGTGACCTTGCAATGGTTATCTAAGTGTATTGAATCTTGATGTCTTTGCTATAGATGAGGTTATAAATACTTCTTAGGGATTCTAGAAAAAGAAAATATACATAGTGTTACTTATACAATTAAAAAAGAAAGGGTTTATCATGGTTTTCCTGTTAATATAAGTGGCAGTGTATTACATAAGCAAATAGATTAAAAATGAAAGAACATAATCAGTAAAGAGATATGAAAGTGATTATGAATTTGACTATAATCTTTATTCATTTCTTTGTCCATGTGTCTGGTCTGTAGCAGGCCCAACACAACTTGTTTGAGTTTATTCTTTAAATAGCACATTTTAGCTTAAAGCATCATATCTAAATGTTTTTAGAGAAATTATATCTATTTACTTGGAGTTTGTTAAGACTTTCTTCATCTCATTTCTGTTTTTTAGTTCTTTATAGTAACTTCATGGTAGAGGTTATAAGTTTAACATGAAACTTTTTTTCATATTATCAATAATGTTTATCAGTTGTAGTTTTCATTTTCTCTAAAATTGTCTTTGCCTGAAGCCCCCTTGTCACCTAGACTAAACGATGAAGGTTTTTGGTGCAGGATTGAATCTCAAAGATAACTTTTAGACTTCATAGTAATAGAATGATCTTGAGATATAGTTTTCTTTAAAAGGACATAGATTTTTATTTCTTAATATAAATGCCAAAAAACAAGGATAGCAGGTTTTTTTTTTTTAGTTTTATTAGAAGTCATAAAGAAATATTGGAGCTTATTTTAAGGAAGTTCTTAGCAGGATACTTAGTACTTTGTTTTTGTTTTGTTTTTCTATGGAGACAGGAAGGTAGGAAGAAGAGAAACAAGAAGTCAGACATCATTGTCTTGTTTTTCCTCTCTTGGCCTAAACCTCAAGGAGTGAAAGTGGGAGTCAGAAATATGTCAAGTTTTAGACAACTCCCAGAGAATACAGTTACCACCTCCTCAGAGAGTTTGTTTCTTCTTATATGTGTTAGAGCAATATTGTGCCCATTGTGTGATACACTGTGATAGCTTCATGTCAACATAGTAGGCTGAATGTGGCACATTGCTACCCTGAGACTGAGTGTGGTCTTCACGAGATCAAAATAATTCTGTATGCCTTGGGAGGAAGACATTCAAGCACTAAATTTGGACAAGGAAGTGACAGAATTTGTTAAATTACTCCATGCCAAGAACCAGTTTCTTCTCAACAGATATCACAGACAGATTTCTCAGGGAAAGACCAAAATAACTACTCAGTAGAGAGAAAGAGAAATAGTGAAAGAAAATAAGTAAGTACCTTACCTAGATTCTCACTTTGAAACTTAGACAATAAAGAGAATTCTCTAAAAATGTAAGAAACTTATAGTTGACTGACTGTTAATCCAAAGGAAGTAACTTGGAAAACAGAACCCTGCCTCTATCAATTTAATAGGGATTCTAGAGAAAGAGAATATACATTACAGGTGATGTCAAAATGTATAGGATATATCTGAGTTGTTATATAAGCATTTCAGTGTTACTGTAAGTACTGAAAATATCTTCTGCATACCAGAGGGAAAATAATATTTACTCATGTTTAAGGTATATGAATTTTGGTCAGAGGATGCATAGTGAAGCATTGTATCATATAAAAAAGAAGCCATTAATCCCAGAAATTTCATAATTTGTGAATTTCTGTATGACCAGCAGAAATTCTTTTTACCAGGGGAAGGGTGGAGAAATTGAAACACTGCAATAGAAATCTAACTGGCCTCCAATGGTTCTTGTCAAACAAGTTGGAAACTCTGCAGGAGGTTAGTGAGCATCCTGTGGAAGGCACAAGAAGTAGGCAGAAAAGCCTATTGCCAAGAAAAGGTAGGACTTGAAGGCAGAGCCTGGGCACCAGTTTCATTTGTTTCTGTGCCTGCTATTTGGCTTGGCAAAGGCAAGTATCCTTGCGGGAGGGAAATGGTTTCTGTACTGGTCTGCTAACTAAAAGGATGTGGACTCAAAAGAAAGGATTGAATTGTTCAGCATACATTTGGTTCATTTCTTTGGGACCTCCCCAAGCACACTGATAATTTCATGAAATGAAGAAGTGATGACAAAGAACACGTTGTAACCACTGTTTGAATTTCTAGTTTGTATAAAATTTACTTATTAATATTTCTGAAATGAAAAAGGAAAAAAGTTCCAAATAATTCATTTAACCTATCTTCCTGATAGTGCAGGATTGTTACTTACTATTTACTAGAGATTAGGCAATAGATGTTATGCTTTCTAAGTTTATGAGGAAACATAATTCCACATGATCCAAGGGAGATATTTTGGAAAGTGTCACTGCTGGGCAATCTACAATTAAATTTCTGTGTAAAGGAATTCATAGGCTAAGAAATGGAAACATGCACTTATAATGTAACAAATATTTTGGTATTTGGTCATTCATGTATTACAATGTTGTTAAATACCATCATCATATCAATGATGGTATTTAATGTACTGAGATGGGCCCCAGGGGTACTTAAGAGATTGCTATTAAGGTAAGATAATTAAGGTAATGAACTTGAATGAAGAAAATGCCAAGAGATGAACTAATCTGAACAGCAAAGCAGCATTAGGAGTGCAGATTAGGAATCTAGGTTGGAGAAACAGAGAAGTCTTCATGAAGCAGGTGTTTTGATAAATAGGGCACTCTTAGATTGTTCTTAAAAAAATGAGTGAACTGACCAACATGAGGAAGCGTAAGTAAGAGTAGTTCCCCTTTACATGGTATTTTGCTTTCTATAGTCTCAATTACACTGTGGTCCAAAATTATTAAAAAGAAAATTTCAGAAATAATTACTAAGTTTTATAATGCATACCTTGCTAAATCTCATGATGAAATTGTATTGTCATTTTGCTCTGTCTTCTCTGTGATGTGAATATTCACACTGTATAGACTATCAGCCCATTAAGCACTAGCTGTCCTTATCACTGTATTGTCTATTACGGTATTATAATGTCTGTGTTTAAGTAAGGCTTATTTTATTGAGCAGTGACCCCAAAGTGCCATTTTAGTGTGATATATACATGAGGTTTGATGCTATGCTATTTTAGTGTGATATATACATGAGGTTTGAAGCTATTCATGTTCTGGTCATTCAGTGGTGTTCTTAGAACTTACCTTCTGTGGATAAGGTGAGACTATCCTGTGCTCCTTAAGACAAGCTGAAACAGGAATATCAAATCGTATTTTAGTATCTTTTTGATCATCTCTGAGCTAAACTCAGCTGTGGGATGCTTCATTTTGCTGTATGACTTCATCATTATGAAAGGCAAGATTGATAGAGAAGAGATATAAAGGAAAATTGAGTGAGCCGGAAATGGCTTCTACCTACTTCCTCTTCTTGCATGCTTTATAGCTTGGCTCTTCTCTTCCCTGTGATCCAGTGTGATGTATAACTGGTGCTAATCCACTCTTCTATCTATTTGCTGGATAGGATAGAAATATTAATTTCATTGGTATTTAGCTTTAGAACTTAGAGGTTTATCTCTTTATGATAACTTTTATTTTTGTTTTTTTTGATTTTTTAATTAATTTCATTGGTACATTTTAGGTATACATAATGATCGCATTCATTATAGGAAATTTGTACCTGTATATAATGTATCTTGATTTTCCTTTTTTCCCAATACAGCACTACAACCCCTCTTTGCCTCTTAATTTATAAAAGCTTTGTTTCCATTTTTTCTTCTATTTTTTCCTCCCCCCCCATTCCTTGTTCCCCTTCCCATTGGAACATTTTCTTCCTACTTCCCAATATTTATTATAAATTTTGGACCAATTTAACTTTTGGGATTTCTCACACCAGAGAAACAATGTGATATTTAAACCTGTGTGTCCAATTTATTTCATTTCAAGAAGGTGGTCTTAATGTGTACCCATTTACTTAGAAATGGATCAAGTTTGTCCTTCTTTATGGCACAGTAGTGAAACTATATTTTATTTATCCATTCATCCAATGATGGGCATTTAGGCTGTTTCCAAGATTTAGCTATTACAAATTATGCTATTATAAATATGAATGTGTATATATCACTTTGGTATGATATTTTACATTCTTTCAGGAAGATACTAAGAAGGGTAATAGATCAATTGGAATCTCTAGTCCTAGTTTTTTGAGGAATTGGCACACTGATTTCCAAAGTGATGACACCAGTCTGTATTTCTACCAACAGTGAAAAATTGTTCCATTTCCCCCAAAGCCCCACTAGCATTTGTTATTGGTCTATTTGTTGATAATAACCATTCTTTGTGAAGTGAGATGGGACATCAGTGTCATTTTAATTTGCATATCTTGAATGACTATTGATGTTGAATATTTTTAAGTATTTAATTGCTGTTTATGCTTCTTCATCTGAAAGTAACTATGCATTTCAGACCTGATTTTTGAGGTCTTTATATATTCTCAATATTAGTCCTTTGTCTGAGGAACAGATGGCAAATTTTTTCCCACCTGTGGATTGTCTCTTCAGTCTGTTGGTGATTTTTTTTTTACTTTGCAAAACTTCTTAATACAATGAGATCCAAGCTGCTCATTTTTTGTAATATTTCCTGTGTAATTAGGGTTTTGTTCCAAAAGTCTTTTCCCACACCTGACCCAAGAGTTCTCTCTGTTCTATCTTTTAGTAGATTTAGCATTTTTATTTTTTAATTTAAAAAAGAGAAAAGTCAGAAAAGAACAAAAAGCAAAAGGCATAAACAATAACAAACTCAAAACAATGTCAATATAAGTTTTCACAACAGAATGAAAGGAATTTAACAATGGTTGTTATATTGCATATTTGTCTTTTCTTTTTCTTTTTTCAAAGAAATGAAAGAAAATTAAAGAGAACAGAAAAACAGAAGAGTAGAACAATATGGAGTTCAAGGCATTCAAAGGAAAAAAAGTTGTCATCATAGAATCACTAGTTGATACACTACTCGTTGTCATCTCAAAAAATAGTTGCCAAATTTACAAAATCAAAGCACAAATAGTGATTAGACACTCAAACATTGACAGCACAAATCCTTCTGTTCAATGTTCCAACAGAAATTCAGTTATACGGTCAACTATTTTACACACTATACATTTCATTGTACTCTTTAGAACACTTTCCTTCCCTTTCACTTTCACAATACCTATCATAGTCTTTGGATCCCTGTATTGGGTCAGTTTTTGTTATTTTTTACACTAGAGATATATTGTGATATTTACTCATGTGAGTCTTGTTTAGTTCACTAATGAGGATATTTTCAAGTTGGCTCCACTTACCTATAAAGGCCACAAGCTCATCATTTTTTATGGCTGAGTAGTATTCCATTGTATAAAAATATCACATTTTTTTCATCCACTCTGCAGTTGATGGGTATTTTGGTTGTTTCCAAGATTTAGCTATCACAAATTGTGCTGCTATGAACATAGGTGCACATATATCTCTGTGACATGACGTTATCAATGTTTCTGGGAAAATACCCAGAAGGGGAATAGCTGGATTGAATGGAATTTCCAATCCTAGTTTTTTGAGGAATCTCCATACTGATTTCCACAGTGGTTGCACCAGTCTGCTCTCCCACTAACAGTGAAGGAGTGTTCCTTTTTCCTCACATCCTCACCAACATTTGTTATCAGTTGTTTTCTTGATGGCAGCCATTCTTTCTGGAGTGATATGAAATCTCAATGCTGTTTTAATTTGGATTTCTCAAATGACTAGTGATGGTGAGTATTTCTTCATGTATTTATTTGCCATTTGTATATCTTCATCTGAAAACTGTATTTCATCTCCAATGCCCATTTTTGGAGAGGGTCCTTGAATTTGGGGGGGCTTGGTACTTTTCAATTCTTTATATGTTTTGGATATAAGTCCTTTGTCTGAGAGATTGTTGGCTAAGATTTTTTCCCATTCTGTGGGTTTTCTTTTCACTCAGTTGTCAATTTCTTTTGAAGTGCAAAAAGTTTTTAGTAATATGAGATCCCAGTTGTTGAGTCTTTGAAGTATTTCCCACGTAGTTTGCATTTTATTCATGAATTCTCTCCCTACCCCTATATCTCTAATGTTTTTACCTACTTTGTCTTCCAGTAGATTTAGTGTTTCTGTTTTACTATTTAGATCTTTGATCCATTTTGACTTTAACTTAGTGTATGGAGATAGGCATGGGTCTATTTTCAGTCTTTGGCATGTGGAAAGCCAATTTTTCCAACAAAATTTATTAAAGAGGCTATCTTTTTTCCAGTGAACACGTTTAGCCCCTTTGTCAAATATCAGGTGGCTGAGAGTCTTTGTAGTAGTGTTTGCATCTTCTAATCTGTTCCATTGATGCTCAGGTCTATTTCTTTGCCAGTACCATGCAGATTTTATCACTGTAGCTTTGTAGCATAATTTCAAATCAGGGATTGAGATGCCTCCTGTCTTGCCTTTGTTGCTAAGAATTGCCTTTGCTATTCTAGGTTTCTTCTGCTTCCAGATGAATTTTAGGAATGTTTTTTCTAGATCTTTAAGGTATGTTGAAGGTATTTTGATTGGGATTACATTGAATCTGTATAACAGATTTGGGAGTATGGCCCTTTTCACAATGTTGGTTCTTCCCAAGAGCAGGGGATATCCTTCCATTTTCTAATATCCTCTTCAATCTCCTCTTTTAGGGTTGTATACTTTTCAGTATATAGATCTTTTACATTGTTGGTTAGGTTGATTCCTAAGTATCTCATTTTTGTTAGATGCTATTGTGAAAGGTGATATTTCCATAATTTCTCTCTCAGTGAGTCGTTTGTTTTTTTACCAGGAATGCCATTAATTTTTGAGTGTTGACTTTGTATCCAGCTACACTGCTGAATTTGTGTATTACCTCTAGTAGTCTTTTAATGGAGTCTTTGGGGTCTTCTATGTAGAGTATCATGCCATCTGCAAATAATGATAATTTAACTTCTTCTTTTCCTATTATTATTCTTTTTATTTCTCCCTCTTGTCTGACTGCTCTGGCTAATATTGCTAGAAGTATATTGAATAGGAGTGGTGATAGTGGACATCCTTGTCTTGTACCTGATTTTAGTGTGAAGGCTTTCAGTTTATGTCCGTTTAGTGTAATGTTGGCTGTTGGACTGTCATAAATGGCCTTTATGAGATTGAGGTAGATACTGTCTATACCGAGTTTCTTTAGGGTTTTTATCATGAATGGATGTTGGACTTTATCAAAAGCTTTTTCTGCATCTATTGATATGATCACGTGATTTTTATTTTTGACTCTGTTGATGTGTTGTATTACATTTATTGATTTGTGTATGTTAAACCATCCCTGCATTCCTGGAATAAATACCACTGGGTCATAGTATATAATCTTCTTGATGATTTGCTGCATTCTATTTGCCAGTATTTTATTGAGAATCTTTTCATCAATGTTCATTAGTGAGATTAGTCTATAGTTATCCTTTTTGGTTGGGTCTTTCTCTGGTTTTTGGTATCAGGATAATACTTACTTCCAAGAATGATTTAGGCAGGACTGCTTTTGTTTCAGTTTCATTGAAGAGGTTAAGAAATGTTGGCATTAAGTCTTCTCTAAATTTCTTATAGAATTCAGCTGTGAATCTGTCAGGACCTGGGCTTTTCTTTGTTCATAAGTTTTTAATAATATTTTTGATTTCAGTAGCTGATATTGGGTTATTCAAAATTGTTATATCTTCTTGATTGAGCTTTGGTAGTTCATATGTTTCTAGAAATCTGTCCATTTTCTCTGTTTTCCACCCTATGTGAGTAGAGGCTTTCAAAGTAGGTGTTCATGGTCCTTTGAATTTCCATGAGATCTGTAGTAATTTCCCTCTTTTCAGTCCTTATTGCATGGATTTGGATTTTTTTCTTTCATTTTCTTGATAAGGTTGGCTAGAGGTTTATCAATTTGTTTATTCTCTCAAAAAATCAGCTCTTTGATTCGTTAATTGTATTTTTTTTCTGGTTTCAATTGCATTAATTTCTGCTCTAATCTTAACAATTTCCTCTTTTCTATATGCTTTGGGTTTGATTTGCTCTTTCTTTTCTAGGAGCTTGAGATGTAGCATTAGGTTATTTATTTGTCCTCATTGTGTTTTCTTGATGTAACTATTTGTGGCTATATATTTTCCTTTTAGGACTGCTCTCATTGCATCCCATAAGTTACAGTATGATGTGTCTGCATTTTAATTATATTTTAGGTATTGTTTTATTTCTTCTTTAATTTCATCTGTAACCCACTGGTTGCTCAGAAGGTTGCTATTTAATTTCTATGTATTTATGCAGGTTTTGCAGGGGTTTTTTGCCAATGATTTCCTATTTTAGTGCACTATGATCAGATATTAAGCATGGGATAATTTAATTCCCTTTGCATTTCCTTAAGAATGATTTATGAGTTAATATATGGTCTGTTTTAGAGAAACACTCTGTAAACATCCACTAAGTCCATTCATTCACAGGTGTGATTCAGTTCTGTTACTTCTTTGCTGACTTTCTGTCTAGTTGATCTATGTCTTTGTGACAGTGGGGTGTTAAGGTCTCCAACAGCAATTGTGTCCTTGTGTATTTGGTTTTTCATGTCCACTAGTATTTGTCTTATATAGTTGGGTGCTCCTGTATTTGGTGAATATATATTTATAATTGTTAGTTCTTCCTCTTGTAGTTTTCCACTTACAAGTATGTAGTGGCCTTCTTTATCTCATTTAAACCTTTTAGGTTTGAAGTTCACTTTGTCTTCAAGCAGAATAGCTACCCCTGCTCTTTTCTGGGTTCCTGTTGCATGAATACTGTTTTCCATCCTTTAACTGTTAGTCTATGAGTTTGTTTTTGAGTCAGATGTGTTTCTTGTATACAGCATATTGTGGGATCTGTTTCTTGATCCATTCTGTCAACCTGCTTCTTTTGACTGGTGAATTAATTAGTATTCTTTTTTTATGTTGTATGTCTGAAATCTTAATTGTCATATGTCTAGGTATAGACTTATGTTGATTATGACTATATGGCATTCTATATGCCTCACTTACTTGTATGTCAGATTGTTTCCCTATGTTTGGGAAATTTTCCATAATTACTTCTGTGAATAGCTTCATTAAATCTTTTGCATTGTCTCCTGCCTCCTCCCTGATGCCAATTAGTCTTACATTGCTTCTCTTGGCATCATCTTGAGACTTTTGGATTGTCATTTTGTGCTGTTTTGTTGTATTCATAAGTTCTATCTTTTCCTGGTTGCTAACTGCGATCCTATCCCCAAGGTCTAAAATTCTATCCTCAGCTTCATTTAAATGGTTTTGCCAGCTTTTAATAGAGTTTTTTGTTTCTTGGATATCTCTTTGAAACTGTTTTATGGATTCTGCTTGTTTTCTACCTTGTTCATTTAAGGTTTCAATCAATTTCCCTATACTCCTGTATTTTTTTTTTTATCTATTTCTTCCCTGGCTATGTTGAGCAAATCCTTTACTAAGGTTGTTACTTCTGTCTTTATGCAAGCCATTATTTCTAATTTGATTTCCTCTATTGTCTCACAGATTTGTTTCTTTACTTCATTTGCTATCTTTTCAGAAATTTCTGGTGCATGACTGTTAAGGTCTTCCATTTTTCTGTCGTCTGTTCTTACACCTGATGGACTAGATGTTTGAGATTGCATTTTGGTTTTTCATTTTGTCATTTTCACCTTCTGAGCCAATATCTGATTATTTAGTCCCAATAGTCACAACTGTCAGCAGTGTACCTCCTAGGGTCCTGCTCTTTGGTTGATGTCCACCTAATTGTTGGGTACATGGTGACCCGAACCTACCAGTGTGTTCTGTGAGGTATGCTATTGGTATTTTGATTTGTATTGCATTAGATTTGTGTAATAATTTTGGAAGTATGGCCATTTTCAGTATATTGATACTTCCTATCCAAGAACAAAGGATATATTTTCATTTTCTAATATCCTCTTCCATGTCCTTTCCAAGGTATTATAGTTTTCAATGTAAATGTCTTTTACTTCCTTTGTTAGATTGATTCCTAAATATTTCTTTCTTTTTTTTAAGGTAGGATGTGCTACTGTGAAAGGTGTGGCTTTCCTAATTTCTCTCTCAGTTAGTTTGTTATTTTTGTTCAGGTATGCTATTAATTTTTGATCACTGACTTTGTATTGAGTTACACTACTAAATTTGGTTATTAAATCTAGAAATCTCTTGGTGGAGGAGTTTTATTGGGTCTTCCACATAGAGTATCATGTCATCTGCAAGTAATGATGATTGAACTTCTTCTGTTTCTATCTTTATTCCTTTTATATCTTTCTTTTGTCTAATTACTCTTGCTAATATTTCCAAAACTATATAGAATTGGTGATAGTGGACATCTTTGTCTTGTTCCTGATTCTAGAGTGAAAGATTTATGGTTTTGACCCTTTAATATGATGTTGGCTATTGGTTTGTCATAGATGACTTTTATCAGATTGAATTAAAGACCATCCATTCCAATTTTCTGTAGGGTTTTTATCATGGATGGGTTCTGGACATTGCCAAATGCTTTTTGTATGTCTATTGAGATGATCATGTGTTTTTTGAAATTTTTCTTATTAATATAGTGTGTTACATTTATTGATTCACATATGTTGTACCATAACTGCATTAGTGGGATAAATCCTACTTGTTCATAGGAAAACTTTGGTTTTTAAAGAAACTTATATAAGGAAAATGATGTTTAACAAAACTAAAGTAAAATTTCAAATATGAAGATAGTTGGATAATAGAGATGTATATATTTACCAAATATCCTTCCAAACAACTAAAAGCAATCTCGCTGTGCAACTACTTCCTTTACTTAGGTGATCATCTCTGATTGTAAATGCCTCAAGAATATTCTCCTAAAATAGTCTTACAAGATTTAGTTGAGCTCAAAATACAAAGCCCATCTAACTACAAAATCTTAGCCTAGTTATGTTACTGTTAGTGCTTTAAAAACTCATAGTTCTGGGCATCTTTAATGAGAGCTATTTAGAAGATTGAGAGAGGAGAATGACTGGAGCACAGTAGTTCAAGGACAATCTAGGCAACATGGTCAGATACCATCTCTTTTTAAAAATTCTTTTGGATAAGACTTCTATTATTTGACAAGTATGTATGCACATTTTATCTTTTTATTTCTAGTGTAGATTTGAGCGATGAAGATATGTCTACAACTGTACACTAATTATATGACTGTACATATGTATGTATTAATGTATGCTATATTAGAGAACATATTATGCTAAATAGCATTGATCAGTTTGTCAAGAAACATGAAGAAAGTCTAGAAAGTGTTAATTCAGTTTGGCACTATCTTCCCTTTGCATCAGACACTGTCACTTTTTATCCTTTAGATGTAAATATTTAGTATGATTTTCTGCCATTATTTAGTGCTGATGCTTTTTATGAGAAGGTATGAATTTGTTACTGACAAATTTTGATGGTTTTCAGTTTCCCTAACATGTAATTCTATATGTTTTTGATGCTTACTTGTAGTCTTATAAATTTCTCTTTGTTATTTCAGGTTATTGTATTGTGTTATATGCCATCTATGCATACCATGAAAATTTTTGCACATCTTAATTCTTCACTGATTATCCCAGAAAATTATGACTATGCTAATCAATATTGGGTCAAGATACCCAGAACTCTTTTTTCCTTCCATGTGTTCATTTACTTTTTAAAATAATTCTTCAAAATTCTGGATGGCTCCCACCATATCTAATAAAAAGTTCTTCCTTAAATTTAACATTGTATTTGTTTATTAGTTTCATTTCAATTGCTTGTGAGTTCTTATGACTGTCAAGTGGAAGAAACAATGTAAAAAATTTTAATATATCTGCAACTCATAAAATCATAAAATCTAATTTTCAGTTTGACACAAAATTCAAAAACAACTCCAACTCTCCAAATGCAACTTCTTGGAAACATTTTCAAATTGATTCCAAATATCCTTTTGTAGTTATGGATCCCATTTCCCTCCACATATTTTTTAATTTTCCTTTTTCCCCACAAGTTTCAGAAAAGTGAGAGTTCAAATGAATGCCATATGATCATAAAATCACACACTCATTAGATTGGATAAGACTTTCATAGTTACTTTATTCTTCATTGCATTTTTAAATGTCATGCACATGACATTTGTATATATATACATATATATGTATATGTTCAGAGATAGTGTGTTTTATTCTTTAACTTCTTCTAAGAGAGAATTACTTTCAAAATAATACATTTCATACTTGAACGGCTATGTGAATTTTCTCCTCCTGGGATTTTTCTCTTCTTGGTCATAGTTCTGGACTTATCTTGGAGTTATTTGGAACACTTCTTCACTCTAGATGAAAATCTTTCATTGTTTTGTATCATCAACTATGTGCCTCCAAAGTCCTCTCTTCTCTCATGGGCCTATTATCTCTCATTTCCTTAGCCTTTGCTTCTATTGCATAGCTGACTACTCCTCTCAGAACATGCTTAGTTTGTAAGTTTTCTAGAGCATAATGCTCCACACAGGACACAGACTCTGAGTGTGGCCAAATAAAGCTATCACCCTTCTTCACTCTAAAAAGATAAACTTTCATCAATGCACATTAAGAATTATGAGTATCATATTTCACGTTTGATGTTTACCAGGCTTACTGTTGACTTAAACCATAAGTCATGTTTTGTACCTCTCCGTGCCCTGTTTCCTTTGCTATCCAGAACTCAAACTGCTTTGGATTTCAGTGCAAGACTTTAAATTACTTCCCTTAATCCTCATATTGTTCAGTCTGGCTTAGAGAGACATTTTTAGTCTTTATTGGGTTCTAAATCATTCACAATCATTTCCAGCTTCCTATCATCTATAAATTCAGTGTAACTTTCTCTCATATCTTTATGTGAACCATTAATAAATTTATTTGGTGTGAGAGAGTTAAGGCAAATATTCGGCAGTCACCAATGCATAAATGAATGCCTATAGCACAGAACATAGTTTTGAAAATTTAAAGTATAACTAACTTTACAGTCATCCCATTGCATTCCTCTGTATTATTAACTAAGCTATTTAGAGATTTCAGAAAATTGCAGATGATGCCATGTTTTGTATCTATTGCATTTTCTTGGTCTGCCAAAGTAGGAAACATAGGTTCATCTGATGTGACCTATTAATGAATTCATGCTAATGCTTAGTAGAAATTGTTAACTGTCTATCTGCACAACATTTCCCTCTTCTGGAGTTTTGTTGGTATTGCTGTGCAGTTCACTGCCATTTGGTATGTGCTTTTTCTGTCTCCATCTCTGCTTTGAAATAGGAAAGACATTTGGGGGTCTGTAATCCTTCAGCTCCTCTATATTTTTTCATTTCTTTGCTGATATACCTCACATTTGCTTTTCCCTCAATTCATATGTGATTCTTCTTAATAGAATTAGGGAGCATGTTTGGAGAGTAAAAATATCTCTTAACATTAAAGCGAATTTTTAAAAGTGAATTTTAATGAACTTAGTAAATTCTTTAAATTTTACTAATGTTTCCTATGCAATAGTCATTATTGGGGTGATGCCAAAAAGAAAAGAAAATGAAATAAGAGATGTGGGCTTTCACTGACTCCCCATTTTCTGTTCACCCCTAATTGTAGGCTTGAAAGGTGGGACTGTATTTTTTGACACTCATTGCTAAGATAATGAACAAGATGAGCTAGGAGAAAATATTTTCATGTCTCATATTCAATCAAACACTTAAATCTGGAAGATTTAAAAAAACACTGGAAAAGGAGTAATAAACATTCTATTTAAAAAGCAGGCAAAATATTTGAACAGACACATTGCCAAAGAAACAAGTGAATGGGAAATAAACATATTAAATGTTGTTTAACATCATTAGTCAATAAGAAAAGGCAAAGCAACCACATGAGATAGTCAATGCAGCATTCCTAGAATGCTTAAAGGAAAAATTGGTTATATCAAATGTGGGCAAGAATGTACAGGAGCCTAAGCCCTCAAATGATGCTGATGCAACTGTTAAGTGATTCATCCACCCTGGAAAATAATTTAGCAGCTTCTTATAAAGTTAAACATATATTTAGCACAAAATCTTAGCAGTTTTACTCTGTGAATAATTCTTATAGAGAAATGAAAATTTACATTCACCAAAAGCCTATACTATTATGTTTATAGTAGATTTCTTCATAATTTCAACAAATAGAATCAGTCCAAAAGTCTCTCAACTATAGTGTAGCCATGTCACATAATACTACCCATCTACAGAAAAGAAAGTATTGATATAAGCAAAAACATGGAAAGATGTCACATTATTACATTAGTGAAAGAAACCAAGCTTGAGTGACTAAGTACTATATATTTGATTTGTATGACATTTGTTTAGTGTATGTGCTGCTGAAGTGAGCACTGTATGACATTTGTTTAAAGATAAACTATCAGGATGGAGAATAGATAGGTGCCAATTAAGAGGTGCACATGGAGGAAGGGATTGGTATAAAAAGATATGAGGTGTTTTCCTTGAATGATGAAACTCCAGTGGTAAGCTACACATGATCATATGTATTCGTCATCTCATGGTACTGTACACTAAAGGGTAAAGTTTTCTTAAAAAGTGGTTATATAGTTTCTTTATTCTTGTTATCCAAAAACAATTCATTTTTTAAAACTAGAACTATTTAAATTTTCTAACATATGATAAATGTCATCCAAGAAGACTTTTAATAGCTGGATGAAATTTCCACACATCTTCATCTATTCATGGTACTATAACAAAATGCTGCTATTCTGTGTGGTTTAAAAACAACAAACATATTTCTCACAGTTTTGGAAGTTGGAAAACCCAAGATCAAGGCACTAGTATATCTGGTTTCTGAGAAAGGCTTCTCTCCTCACAGAGGGCCATCATCTAACTATAATTTCATTTGAGGGGAAAAATGAGGGATATTTTTGAGGTTTTAAAAAATAATGGTACTAATTAGATTCATGAAGTTTCTACCCTCATGACCTAATCACCTCCCAAAAGTTCCACCTCCTAATGTCATCATCTTGATGGTTAGAATTTCAATATATGAATTTTTCAAGAGTATAAGGTTATGTGTGACAGAAGTGCTGGTAAACAATCTTTCCATTCCACAGAGTGACCATTTTGATCTCTTTTTTGAAATCTTCTCTCAAGCACTTCTCCCTCCTTATAGAGTTCTCCAATGTAGATATGATTTAATCCTCAGTATTATAGCCCTTTATTTAGAATGTCTGAGAATCATTACTGGTTTTTCCAGACAGTAATATAGCACAAACCCAAAGGTCAGAATGTTTCTGTGAATTTTTTCACATCTTCTTGAACTCTAGCCCTAGTTTAACATTTGGAAAAGGCTTAGCCATGATGAGATACACACAAATTAACTGGTGCTTTATAGAATCGTGTTGTTTTAAAAACCACCAAATCAGATTTTCCTTGCTTTTTGATGAACATGCAATGTGGGGTGGAATCATGGAGTCATAGAATGTTCAAACTGGAAGACTCTTAGAGTTCATCTAGTCCAGTTCTTTACTATACTGAATCAAAAGCTTCATTGTCTGTTGGCCATTATCTTGTAACTTCAGGTACACTCTGATCTTACATTCCTTGAGCTTCATCCAGACCCAGGTCTAAGATATGCTGTACTTCTCGAGAAGTGCATTGGACTTGGATAAAGTAAAGCAAAACAAAAGTGAATCACTTTTTCTACTTTCAGACAGGAGTATAAATATGCACTTCCAAGAGTGCATCAGCAATCAGCTATGCTGTGGTTCAGCAAAATGAGGCTTATTTAAGCAACATTCTGCTGTTTCTCTGAGGTCATGCAATATTTGGGTTCCTTCAAGGTTCTGCCAGTCAAATAGTAAGGACACTTGATGATCTATTTTATAGATTTTTTTAACTGATATTTAACTGTAGTATAGATTAAAGTCTTATTTTTTTAAAGTACCTTCAGGGCTGCTTTACCTCATTTGTCCTTAGAAAATTGCCATGAAGGAAGTTTAGAGCTCTCCCAGAAAGGAAAATGTGAAGTTAGATTTTCTGCTGCTCTTGGCTTCTCAAGAAAAAATCTGTGGCAAAACTGCAGATCCATCAAGTTTGGAATTTGTACTACTGAGGATGGGTAAAGATATTTGAGGAGACTTTCTCAGTAGAACAAAAACAAGGCTGCCCAGCTTACTTGTTTATTTACCTTCCTCTCAGTCCTCTAGGAGAAGCTACTAGGTTTTCAGTTTATTTGTCAGTGTGATTAATTTTCTTGCAATGACACCTCCAAAGCATGAAATTACCCCTTTTATTTTTTACCGTTCTCTTAACAGTCAGATGCCTGATTTCCTGTTAATTCTGCCTCCTTTTTCTTCTGGAGAGCAGCAAAGTCATTATCTCAGTGACGTGAATTTCTTCTTGAACTGGTTAAAGTTCAGGTACATAAGAGCTCTGTGACTCTTGAGAAAAGTGCTTCTAATGCTTCTGTGTCATTTTCCCTAAAATGTTGCCATTGTCTGTAGAGTACATGGGCAAGCTAAATTATTAAAGGTATAGTTCATTGTTTCCTCCTCCTTTTTCTTCTTTTCTTTTTTTGAGAATATGAATATATTTCTTCTTTGAACTAGAAAAATTCTTAGTACAATATGATTGTAACATATATGAGAGTCTGGGCAGGAATTAACAGAAGAGCACACATTTCCTTAGACATCTTATTTTCTCAGTTCTTCTAAAGGAGCTGTTTAGCTTTATAAATGAATGTGGAGTGAAAACTCTGGTAGTTTTTTTTTCTTCCAGTATTGAGAAT
Organism: Dolichotis patagonum; assembly: GCA_004027295.1. Taxonomy (NCBI): domain Eukaryota; kingdom Metazoa; phylum Chordata; class Mammalia; order Rodentia; family Caviidae; genus Dolichotis; species Dolichotis patagonum. The sequence continues at coordinate 39,619 of PVJX010010489.1, forward strand.
TGACCCCAAAGCATTTGCACTAATGCAGATTTCCTAGCCCTTTTTAAAAAGTTTAATTTTGAGTCAGGGTGTTGCTAGTTGCTAAGTTGTTCAGACTGTGCTTGAACTTGTGATCCTCCTGCCTCAGCCTGCCAGACTGCTGGCATTACAGGCATGAGCCACCATGCCAGGCTGACTCTTATAGATTTTAACAGCAGCTATATGATAACAACAATTCTAATTTTTTTCTGTAACATAACATAGTGTATTTAAGCACAAAGCCAGGGAGTGCCTTTGCCCAGCCTGGTTATGTGCCAGCCCTTAGTGTTGCTCAAAAGCAGTAAAATTTAGGCCTGCCCATGGGCTGCATGTGACTCTTCATGTTCACTGAGGCCTCTAAAGTCTATGCCCCACACCCTATTATCCTGAACCTCATTCCTTATCAGCAGCTCTGGTGAACATTGCTTATGAACAAGACTCACAAGTCCAAAAATGGGATAATCTTCCATAAGAGGATTCACTTTGGTAATATTTAGTCAGTTCCCCAAAGCATTTGGAATATAAGTTGGTTTATTCAAAAGAAAAACAAAAGTAGAATAAGAAATTGTTTATAAAACTTTAAAGTTATTAAAATGTTAAGCAGTAGTTGTTTGTTAGCATGTTCACTTCTACCTCTATCTTTCCAATAAGAGTGACATTTATATTCCAGCATAATTTGCTTGGCTATAAAAAAAAAACTTTAATGAAAATCCCATACTACAGGCTGAGCTGGAGGGAGCTTTATGAGTGGCTCAGAACCAAACCTTCAAGGCAGGGGACAGACACCATGGTACTTGGTTTGCGGTAGAGTATCTGGAAAAAGCATCCATCAGTTACATTTTTGTAACCCTTGGCTAATGAGTCCCAGTCGGTGGAGGCTGAGCTGAACACCACACAGGCAGCAGACCATCATCTCGCTTCTCATGAGTGCAAAGATGTCATGGAATCAGGCCTTGTCTTTTCATATAAACTGGAAGCTAATTTCCCCCTTAATTAGTTATAACACCACTTATAGAAAAAAAGGATTTTGTTATTTTCTTACACAGAATCATACCAAAATCCTAGATTTTTTTCTAAGTATGTGACATTTTTAAAAACAAAACAAAAAAACCAACTTTGTAGTTAGGAATTTTTTTTCATTATAGATGGTTAACCTGGCCGTAGGGCTCCTTGAAAAACATGTGGTAAAAGAAGAAAATATTCCATCTCTCTGTCCTATCACTATTCTATGCTAGCTAACAATTGGGATGTTTTGAAGTCTTCAAAGTTTGGATATGAAGAATTTTAAGTTGCAGTCCCTACAAATGTAAAAGGAGAGTGAAAGTTAATTATGGACAAAACTTCAGAATATGACGGCTTGAAAGGGCTTTAGTATCACTTAGTCCTTAAATTCTCAAAATTATGTGAAGTTGAATACTAGCTCTAGGAAAGCAAGTTTCCAAAATCAAAAGAGTTTGGGAAATATGAAACGTTTCTTCTTTTGGAAATTAACAGTTCATATTATAGACTCTTGGGAGTTCAAAAATGAAAACAAAATAGATTTGTTTTACTGTGGCACTTTTCCATTTCTATTTATACAATACATCACCTCTTTTATTTTTAGGTTATTAGTTTTTGTTTACATAGACCTCTTTTTTAAAAAAAAATCTAAGGAAACCAAAGCTTTAAAGTTGCATAGCTGACTGGGAGAAATCCCCCAATCTCACTCTTTTTAGGCTCTAAATCATCATACAGCTTTTCCAGCTTATACATTTTTCTTGATTACTTTTTCTTGTTGCTAAGACAAAATACTTGATACCTAGAGTAAAGGAGGAAAGGTTTATTTAGCTCACAGTTTGTAGCGGTTTCAGTCCGTAAGTGGCAGGCTCCAAGGCAGGGTGGTATGGGAGAAGGACGTTGCAGAGGAAAAATAGTTCATGGCAGACAGCAGACAGCAAAGCATGCAAATAATAAACTACCATAGCAGTTTCTTTCTACCTCTTTTAATACTCTAAGCTAACCAGTTTAGGGTAGGTGCCAAATCAATTAGTGAACCAATTTATTAATCACATACCCTTAATCCTAGCATCACATACTCTAGATCACTTAACTCTGAAAAAGCCCCACCTATGACTGCATGAGGCTTTGAGGGAACATCTAGACATGAGCCATAACAGCATAGCTCTCATTGTGACTCAAAACAGGGCTTAGGGTGTTGTGATGGAGCCATGTGTCTGTGCTTTTTAAAATTTTGGTTTGCCAAATCATTCTCCTTAATCCTCTGATCTTTGAGTGATTCTTCAGACCTGGAAAATGCAACAACAATCTGTGCATTTGGGTCACAGAAAGAAGCCCTGAAAATGGCAGTGGGAAGAGGATTGACCCACTGCCCACAGATGAATAGCCACCTACTCAATATTAAGTTGATACCAGCCCAAAGCAAGTCAAGGAGGAGGTGAAATATGCCTCCCAAAACGTTTTGTGCCTTTTTTTCATTTTAGTTTTAAATTTATGATATAACTACAGCTATCCCTTCATATTGCCAACATTTGTAAATATAAATTTTGATCTGCGAGCTCTAATTCATAATATAGTATAAATGATTAACAACTACACTTAAAAGTATTTTCTATTCCACAAGGGTTGCAACATGTCTAAAATACTGTACTAAAGAAATAAAAGCCTTAAAATTAATCCTAAATCAAAAGTTGGGAGTATTTATAGGAAGGTACATAGAATTTGAAAACTGTATCAGATGGATATGTAGGTTGTGTTGAATAAGGATAATCTATGCTTCAAAAATATACAGATCTATCCTGATTCAATATAATACTCATGTCTTGACATTTTATTTTAAGATTTATTGTCATTTAACAGCATGTGGTAGCTTTGGTAAGTCCCTAAGGGGAAGTATGTGTGACTTGCTTCCCCACACATGACCTCTGTTGTCCTTCTTAAGGAAATAGGAGGGCATGCTGAGTGCTGTTCAGTCATGTATACTCATTAATTCCTTGATAATGATTAGTTGTCAGATACCAGACCATGGGAGACAGAAATAACTAATTCATAACTTTTATCCTCATATAATATCTTTAAAATGGGACATTTATAAATTTATAAAAATAGATAATTATAATTTTTTTATTTTAAAGAAAAAAATAAAAACAATAGCACAAAATTTCAAAACAAGATTGCAGGAGAGTAACAATGGTTAGTACATTGCATTTTGTTATGTTCAAAGTAGTTGCTCATATTAATAGATATAGGCATGAAAAATTGATCAAACAGTATAGGCACAAACCTTTCTTTTTAATGAAGTAATAGCAATTAGTTATACAACTGTCTTAACTATTTTGTGTGCATATATATATGTATATTTTTTCCCAGTTCTCTTCCTTTCTTCCTTTCTTCCTTTCTTCCATCCTAGTATCTCTTTCCTTTTAAACAATTTCTTCTCATTTCAGAATATCTGTTATACATTTTGGGTCTTATTTACTTTTTCAGTTTTTTAAACTAGGGAGACAATATGATGTTTATACATGTGAATCTGATTTATTTTACTTATGACTGTGGTCTCAAGTTGCATTCATTTACATATAAGAGCCTTGAATTTATTCTTACTTAAAGCTGAGTAGTATTTCATTGTATTAAAAAAATCACATTTTTTATCCATTTCTTGGTTGATAGGTATTTAGGTTATTTCCAAGATTGAACTATAAAAAATTGTGAACTATAAAAAAATTGAATCAGGATAGATCTGTACTTTTTTGAAGCATAGATTATCCTTATTCAACACAACCTACATATCCATCTGATACAGTTTTCAAATTCTATGTACCTTCCTATAAATACTCCTTACCAAAGCTACCACATGCTGTAATATATATATATATATATTATATATATATATTATATATATATATTATATATATATATAATATATATATATATTACTGTGATATGATGTTTTTAATTCTTCCGAGAAAATTCCCTGAAAGGGAATAGCTGGGTCAAATGGAACCTATAATCCCAGCTTTTTGAGGAATCTCCATACTGATTTCCACACTGGTTGCACCAGTCTACATTCCCAACAACAGTGAAGAAGGGTTCTTTTTTCCCCACAGCCTCTCCAGCATTTGTTATTGGTGGATTTCTTGATTGATGATAGCCATTCTGATTGGGATGAGATGATATCTCAGTGTTTTAATTTGAATCTCTTGAATAACCAGTGATGCTGAACATTTTTTCATATATTTATTTGCTATTTATATTTCTTCATCTGAGAAGTGTGTGTTCATCTCAGATTCCAAGCTTTGGATTGGGTCTTTAAGTTTGGGGGGAGAGTCTGATTTTTTAAAAATTCTTTTATGTTCTAGATAGAAGTCCTTGTCTGAGACATAGTTGGCTCCAACTTTTTCCCACTCTGTGCATTGTCTTTTCCACTCTGTTGGTGATTTCTTTTGCTGTGTCAAAGCTTTTTAACAAGATGAAATCCCAGTTGTTGATTCTTTTAAGTGTTTCTCGTGCAGTTTGAGTTTTGTTCATGAAGTCTCTGCCTACCCCTATGTATTAATTTTTTCTACTTACTTTCTCTCCCAGTATATTTAGTGTTTGTATTTTAATATTTATATCCTTGATCCATTTTGACTTTAGTGCATAGTGTTAGACATGGGTCTAGGTTTAGTTTTTGGCATGTAGAAAGCCAGTTTTTCCAGCAGTTTATTATAGAAGATATCTTTCTTCCAGTTAACATGTTTGGTTCCTTTGTTGAAGATAAAGTGGCTAGATGTGTTTGGAATTGTGTCTGTATTTTATGATCTGTTCTACTGGTCTTTGGGTCTGTTCTTTTTGTCCAGTATCATGCTGATTTAGATAATGATAACTTGATAATTTCTGTGATCAAAATAAATACCAGCAACATGGGAGATGTTTTGCTCCTTTGACAAGGTCAATTTGAGCTTCAAGGACAAGGTGCTGATAAGTACCTGTATAGAACTCAAATCTGTGTAATACTTCAGCTCTTGAATCTAGGCCAAAGTCATGAGCGGTGCTTAAAACACAGATAATTGGCTTACCTGATGTGGTGTGTGAGGTGAAAATGTCCTTTTAACCCTGCTACCTACTATTCTCTCACCATCATTGACATTAGCATTTACAAAGACATTTGCTTTTAGGTTGGCCTGAAGCCTTTTTTTGTTGAACAGAGGTGATATAATAAAATAAGGAAACTGGATTTTAAAGATATAATATTATATATTTCTTAGACCAATATTAACTTCTGATTAATGCACAATAAGAAGGAAAAGCTTGTATTTTCTTTTTAAGCAGAAGATTATGCAGTACTTACTGAGAATATTAGGCCCTGCTATCTCAATGATTGTCTTTTAAGTTTTTCAATTCATGCCACTAAGTTTCCAAAATATCAATCAAGTACATGAGCAAGAATTCATCTTGGAGGAGTCACCTTAATTAACTTTATGGGGGCTTAGTGGGGATATTTTAGCAGGGTACAGTTCTGGACAGGAGGTAACAAGTGATCTCAGAAGTATGCAATAGGGAGACAAAATTTACTTACAGATGGCTGTTGATTCTCTGTCCTTATTTCCCTATATCTGTCATCATGCTTTCTCATTGGTGTAAAGTTAAGCAATAGAATATCAGAGCTATAAATGACCTACACTCTCTCTGGAAGGCAGTGATGGAATATTTTAATGCTCAGCTGTTGAAATAGACACACTTCAGTTTGAACCATGGCTTTTAGTAGGTGTGTGATGTATGAAATGAGTGAAATAGCATTCTACATGTGATGAAATCATGCAGGCTAACCACTTAGAACCTGACACAGTATAAATATACAAATAAATGTTGTTATTATAAGTGTATCTTCTACTTCCCCATTAAAAATGGCTTGTGACTCAGTGATGTGAAATGACTTGTCAAAGTGTTTATGGTTGCTCAGTAAAAGTCAGAATTAATCTGATGTTGGCCTTATTCCAGAGCCCTGAAATTGGCTCGACTGAATTTTATATTTTATACCATCTTTAAGCATCCAAAGCATAAAGCTCCACTTGTCCTTTTCTTCAACTATTTTTTACATTTACACCAGGACATATCTTTTTGATGCATTTCAGTTGTTTTGCTATTCAGTTTTGAGTTGTAGCCTTAACATTCTGCTTTTTCTAAAGCCTTGTGTCTGTAGAACTAAATCCACAGTGCACTATACTCCTAATTCAGTCAGATCTCATCAAATTGATTGTATTGCTTGTATCTGTGAATTTCTCTTCTTCTGATTGTTTGATTTTCTTCTAACCATCCTCTCTTGAGACTTTCCTTTGGACTCATATGTGCAGGTAGTCATCAGTATGCAGAATTTTATGTTCTTTGTCCATTTCATTCCCTCAAGTCTTTAGTGCTCAGTGTATGTACAGGAATCTGGAAGCCTAGATCCCATGCCTTTGGTCAGGACAAATGCATAAGCATAAGTTTCTGTGCTCTTACTGGAGGCTGGGGGCCAGGCTGAAGCTAGGAATTTGCCTGAAATTCCACCTTTGGCTGACTGCTTTTCTGCCCTACTTCTTTGTTTGGGAGTTTTCATCTCAGGGTCTGCCACAGGTGTTCCCAGCCTAAGATGCCTACATATTCTTCTGTGGACTACTTTCACTAAAGAAGAATTTATTTAAGAAGAAACACCAACTATTTTATTTATTTTATTTTATTTTATTTTATTATTTTATTGTCAGATCATCTTTTTATTGAAATATTTCAGTATGCTTCTTAGCTAGCCAGGCACTCCATGGAGCCATTGTTGATTTCATCTATGATGTCATGAGGGTGCTGGTTGTCCACACTGCAACCCACAGACTGGGCAGTCCTCAGGATTTCTTTAATGGTTCCACAGAGTTCTCTGGCTAAAGACCAGTGCTGTATCTGGCTAAAGACCCATGCTACACTGGCTAGACATCAATGTTGGGCAATGTTGACAATCTCATCAAAAGTGATATTCCCACCACGTTTAATGTTTTTCTGCTTTTTTTTCTGTCTCTTGGAGGCTCCTCGAGGGCTTTGATGATCAGGGCAGAGGCAGATGGCACTCCCTCAGTTGGAGCCTGTCTGTTCTGAATGGTCAGCTTCACTATAATCCTCAAATCCTTCCATTCACCCAATGCCTTGGTGATGTAATTATCCACATTTTTTGGAGACAGACCCAAGGGGCCCCATCTTGGAGGCCAGGGCAGAGGTGGCACAGACTCACCACTGGTGCATCCCAGGTACATTACTTTAATGTTGGGGTTAAACTTGGGAGGCATGGTGGAGGTGGCTGGTGTCGGATGAACCTGAATTTGGGACAACTAAAGAAAGTTGAGCCTTAGCCTCCTTCTATCCAAAAGCCAAAAGAAATACCAACTATTTTATGCACAAATTCCCTCATATTCTTTGTTCAAGGAGTAGAATATCATTCTATCTGCAAGAAAACATACATGAAGGCATGAAGGCTATAAAAATGTGAATTGACTCCTTATGGAGAAATCTCATCTATAAAATATGTATTCAATTTCCTTTTTGTAGCTTTCAATGCATAGTCATATCCTTCTCTACTTATGACATTCATGTCACAAATGACACTTTCAGATTGAGGAGGTACTGATCTGTGAATTTTTGGAGTGACCACTTCATTTCTAGATAGCTTAATTTGGCATTTACCTTTGGCTTAGTGTTGTTTGAAAACATGGAAGCCAGCAACAAAGCTGGAATACCATAGTCAGATGTGATTGCTGTAATGTCCTCAGCATAGTCTCAGGAATCAGTGCCTGGCTATATGAATTTTGGACTGATGGCCTTGGGACTGAAGATCACATCCGTACTCAATATGTGAGTGTAAAAATGTTTATTTTAAAATATTGTACATTTTGGCAGAAAGCATTGATGTAAAATTTTACAACTTTTCCTCTTATTCTGGTTATAATTAAGTTTTAAAGTTTTACATCAATGTTCTCTGCCAAAATGTACCATCTTCATTCTGAATAATGCAGAAAGGTATGTATGTGCACACACACACACACACAGACACACACACATACACACACACATACACACACACACACACACTCACACACAAAAGTTGCTTATTCTGTGCAAAACAAGACAAGGTATCTGTGTGCTTAGGTGTTCTCCAGAATCTTAGAATTTACTTCTAGTTTGCTGTGACTTATCTGGGGTGTTTCATGATAACCAACTTAACCCCTATTCTGTACATAGTCTCAGAATTTAAATGTTTTAGGAGAGTGAAAATACCATGAACACTACTTGGATGAGTTTGTCTCAGCCCCTGGGCATCCTGAAAACCTCAAAAAAGAGTGTTTTTGAATTGCATGAGCAGGTTTTACTGAATTAAGGTTTTAATTTCTTGACGATGGATCTCATCTGCATTGCATTTGCCATACACAAAGCAAATAACCCTTTGAACATACGCACATACTGCAGGCTGTATGACATTGGCTGGTAGGTAGGTCAGGATTGACAATCACATTTCTCTACTGCTATGTTTAGATGAGTTTCCCTCACAAGTCTGGCCCCCAGGATGATAGAATTGAAAGGTTCTATGTACTTTTAAGTAGAAGGACTTAGTAAGAGTTGACTTAGGTCATTGTGGACCCTGGATTGTGAAGATCTGGTCTCTGTGTCTCTTTGCTTCCTGGCTGGTGGTATAAGTGGAATGTTCTGACATATCCTCTTGTCATTTATCACCTTTAGTATAGGCCCAAAGTGATGGGGCATCCAGTCTTATCCTGAAACTTTCAGAAATGTGAATGAAAAACACTTTTTATCTTTATAAATGAGACTCCTCTGGTATTTTGTTGTAGTGATATGAAGCTGAAATACACACTGAAAAACAATCATTGTTCATTTAATAACTGAGTTATAGTCCCAATGCTAGGTTGTTAAATGGATTGATCATTAAATGAGGAATTGTATACAGTATGTACATTACAATATTCATAAGAAGGAAAAGATCACAGAAAATGCCAACTTGATGACTGCTTTTATTTGCATAACTCTTACATGTGGTACAATAGTATGTAATAGAATATAAAACTGTACTATTGTATAGCACAATCAGCAAAAATTACAGTAGTGTTTAAACAAGGTGTACTGAAGAAAAAAGACATTGAGTGTCTATTAAAAAAAGATGTATAGAGCTATGCCAAAAAAAGGCAGGTCTTAAGTCCATGTGGTAAGTTGTAAGTCCAACAGTATTTCTCAGTCATAATCTGAACAGTCATTAAACAGGTAGGTCATCAAGTCCTAACTTCACTTTATTGGCACAGAATTTAACTAGTTAGCCACTCATCTCACTGCTATTTTTGCTTAGTAAGAGGTTGAGTGATGCAGAAATAAATATGAAAAAATGTATTTGGAAACCAGAAACCTAGTATCTAGTTGAAGTTCTTATGCAGCCTTCCAGCCTGGGGTTTTCCCTTTAGTAAAGTAAAGGTGCTGGACTCTAGTATGCTGAATGCAGGATGGAAAGTAGGGAAAGACTCATTAATGGTCACATTCTGGTTTTACCATTTGCAGTTCTTAGACCTTGGGCAGTTTTCCCAGTGTCTCTAAAATGAGGAAAAAAATATTTGCCATGTAGAGATGCTAGGATTGCAAGAGGTTTTAGAAAGCATTGAATTTTTCACAGACATTTGGCAAGTAGTAGATATTATTACATTACCTATTCTAGTAAATGTATGTTAGCAATTTGTTCATGCAAAGGGCATCAAACTTATTCTTCTGAGTGCCTGTCTTCTGGATGACTAATTTTTTACATTAGTTTTTTTGTTATCTGTGGAGAAGTATGTGCAAAAATGAATGTAAACGTGATTTTCACCTTTCTATTGTTTGAAGTGTAATAGAGCTAATATATTTTTGAACTTATTATGTTTATTAAATTCATTTTGTGCCAGACAGTGTGCCATGTGGTGAGAACACATGGATAATGGAATCTTTCTTTTTGCCAACATCTCAGGAACAGGATATTTCAATGTGATTCGATTAGTGCTATGTGAAAGGAAGGTTATATACTGTTAGTGGCATTCCGGAAACAAGTCCCTCCTTATAGTTGGCAGAACTCTGATTTTGTTCCGTCTGGCATGCTTGTTCAGCTAAATTCTTAGCCCACTAGGTTTCCTTCATGCTAGACATGTGTATGTGATAGAGAATTGACTAGAAGGGTATCACAGAGGCTTGGGGGATTCTCACAGAGTTGCCATCCTGAAAAATTGAGATTATCTCAAAGGGCACTGCTCTGTTCTTTTTTTTCTATTTTAAAAAAAATTTTATTTAAAGAGAAAAAAAAACAAAACAAAACAGAAAATAGGGTAGCAACAGTACAGAATTCCAAGGAAAAAAAGAAAATAACAAAAAAAACTAAGAAATCACTAATTGATGAATTACATACTGTCATCTTGGAAATAGTTGTTCAAGTTACAAAATTACACATACAAAGTAGACATTCAAACAGTGAGACTGTTAACAGTTCTGCTCCACTATCTAGCAAAAGCAGTAATATGGTCATCCATCTTACACACTTAAACACACATGCAGTTATATCCTTTAGAGCACTTTCTTTTCCTCTCTTTTTTACAGTAGCAATTACACATTTTGGGTTTTATTACTCCCACATTTCTTATTACTTTTTACACTAGAGACACAATGTGATATTTATAAATATGATTCTTATTTATTTCACTAATGAGGATGGTCTCAAGTTGTCTCCATTTACCTATGAAGGCCTCGAGATCATTCTTCTTCATAGCTGAGTAATATTCCATTGTATAAAAATACCACATCTTTTTCATCCACTCTGTGGTTGATGGGCATCTTGGTTGTTTCCAAGATTTATCTATTACAAATTGTGCTGCTACAAACATGGGTGAAAATATATCACTGTGATATGATCTTTTTAGTTTTTCTGGGAAAATGCCTGGGAGGGGAATAGCTGGGTTGAATGGAACTTCCAATCCTAGTCTTCTGAATTCTGAGAATTCTCCTTACTGATTCCCATCATGGTTGCTCCAGTCTACGCTCCCACCAACACTGGAGCAGTGTTCCTTTTTTCCCACAGCCTCGCCAACAACAACATTTGTTATCAGCTGTTTTCTTGATAACAACCATTCTTTCCGGGGTGAGATGAAATCTCAATGTTGTTTTAATTTGCATTTCTCGAATCACCAGTAAGGGTGAACATTTCTTCATGTATTTATTTGCCATTTGGATATCTCCCTCTGAACAATTCGTGTTTATCTCCAATGCCCATTTTTGGAGAGGCTCTTTGAATTTGGGGGACTTGATGTTTTTCAATTCTTTATATGTTCTTGATATATGTCTGAGGGGTTGCTGGCTAAAATTCTTTCCCATTCTGTGGGTTTTCTTTTCACTCTGTTGGTGATTTCTTTTGAAGTGCAGAAACTTTTCAATAATATGAGATCCTAGTTGTTGGTTCTCTGAAGCGTTTCCCGTGCAGTTTGTGTTTTGTTCATGAATTCTCTGCCTAGCTCTATGTCTCCAAGACTTCTACCTACCTTATTTTCCAGTAGATTTAGTGTTTCTGTTTTAATGTTTAGGCCTTTGACCCATTTAGACTTTAGTTTTGTGCATGGTGATAGGCATGGATCTAGTTTCAGTCTTCTGCATGAGGAGAGCCAATTTTTCCAACACCATTTATTAAAGAGGCTATCTTTCTTCCAGAGAACATATTTAGCCAATTTGTCAAATATCAGGTGGCTGAGTGTCTTTGTACTTATACTTGCATCTTCTAATCTGTTC